>VZTB01008050.1:101522-115867 GCA_013397245.1 Thryothorus ludovicianus | reverse complement strand
AAAAAAAAAAAAAGAAAATTGCAGTCCATAGATGGCTTGGCTTTCTGCCAGTGGCCAGGGTCAACAAGGCCCCAGCCCAGTGTGGTGGGAGCAGGAAATGTCGTGGCTGTGACCTCCTGGAGAGTTCTCCAGGGTGGAATCATGGATGTCCTCTGTGCTTTCATGGCTTTACAAGTGAATGGTTTGGTTTCACTGTGAGAATTGTGAGGAGGGGAGGAGGGGAAATGCTGGGGCAGGAGTTACACTGGGAGGTGAATGGGGGACTCCAGCAATCTCCACCTTCTGGTGGTTAAAGAGCAGAAATTATCCAGGGGAGACACTGCTTTAAAAGCCTGAGCAAAACAGCAATAAAGGGATGATTTTCTACTATTTGGCCCCATTTTGTTTTCATCCGGACAATGCTTTCATGTTTCCTCTGCAGTCCTGATGGCCAGAAATGGGTTAGAAAATAAATCTGTATAACCCTACAAAGAAATCATGAGAGCTGGTGTGCGACTGTGGGGTGCAGACATTCAGTTTTGGGCACCATCAGGATTTTTGTGGTCCCCAAGCCTGGGAGACCTGCTACCACTGACATCTCCTGCACTGGGGTTTTCACTTGAAATAGGACCTGTCAGCCAACGCAAAGTGCAGAACTTCTTGCTAAAGGTGAAGTGGCAACACAGAGTGTAAAAAAAATTAAAAAAAATGTTAACACATCTTTCCTTTAGTCTGCCTTCAGAATTACCCAGTCTTGCACAGAAAAACCTTTCAGATCCTCTCTGTGCTGCCTGGCTTCATTTTTGCATGTCTGAAGGAGCTCTTCTTTACGTCCTCCAGAAATAATGAGAGAAGTCAAAATGAGAAAAACATAATGAAAAGGGCTGCTGTAAACAGAGCTGCATCTTCCTACAGGTCTCTGTAGTTAGAGGCTCTCATTACCCATTGTGTATCCAAGGGCTTATGAATTCCAATTATTATTTTCCCTGTATACTTTTCTTGCAAGGAGGACAATGATTAATTAAGGGGTCCTGGGCTTCATTAATGCTCCTGGGTCTGGCAGGACTTAACAAGGTGCCCGTGGGCAGGGGCAGTCCACAAACAGAGCTCTTGTGATGAGAGGGGAGAGGACCTTCCCCTCTGGGCTTGGGTTTGTGCTTGAACCAGGAATCTGGGAGATTTTTCCCTTTTGAGGGGCAGGAATATTCTGGAGCTGATCTGGAGGGATGGATGGCACCCTTTAGCCTGCAGAGAAGCCCTTTCCACCCAGGGACATCTGTGCATGTCCAAGACCTGAAGTGTGGCTCTTTGTTGACCCCTTTTTAAATTTATGACCTATTTTGCTGTTTTTCTCACCGGGGTACCACTCTGATCACAGTGGCTGTGAGAAACAGGGTGAGCACAGCTGGGACTGTCCCACACTGCAAACACCATCACTCCCAGGGCTTCCCCTTCCCCTTTCACAATCCAAGCACAAAGTCTGGCTGTGCTGTGTGCCATCACACAGCTCTCCTGCAGCCTGCTCATGTTGGTAAACAAGGCTGCTCCAGCAGCTTTTCCCAACAGGCATTTGCTGGATGAAAGCAGCCTGGATGCTTTTCCCTGCCTGGATGCAATCTGTGCAGCATGTGGAGTGTGCAGTTCAGGTGTCTCCAGCTCTGCTCCAGCAGGCACACCACCAGCCTGATTAATAGTGATAATAATGAGTAAAACAACAACAAAAATACCTATTAAAATTATTATAACAACAACAACAACATTCATAAAAATTACTATTACTACTACTACTGCTACTACTATTATTATTATTACTATTATTACTATTATTACTATTATTATTATTATTTCTATTTTACCACCTTTCCTGAGCTCAGGATGAGCTACAGCCAGTTCAGGCCTGAGCCCAGAGCAGAGCCAGGCTGCTGCAGCAGTGAGCAGATGCCAGGGTTGGCAGAGGATTTCTGAATCCTGGGATGATTCCACGTCCTGCTGCCTGTGATGAGCCCTGACTCCAGGGCAGCCAAGCAGCCATGGGTGGACATCTACAGTGCCCACCCCAGTCTCAAGGGATGCCTGGTCTTGGAAGAAACCCCAAAGTTGACTCTTTGGGGTGACTCTGGTTCCCAGCAGGTTCTGCTGCCCTCAGGAACTCCCAGTTCCTCCTGGGTGAGAGTCAGGGGGTGCAGCTGGGCTGGATGTGGTGCTCCAGGAGCTGATGTGCATTGATTATCACTCATGAGGGGCAATTCACATGATGAACTGCCTCATGTTGGAAGGAGTCCACGCTTGACCCCAATAGTCAGGATTTTATCCAGTATCCATTCGCCATGACCTGCTGAACCTAAATTTAGACATTTGTGTAAATTTGTGCCAATTTAGGCAGTTGTGTAAGTGAGCAGTGGGCAGGCAAATCTCTCCACGTTCACACTGCAGCCTTGCTCTCACCCACATCTCGTTTTTCAAGGTGATGCCACAGCAAAATAATTTCTGTAGGTGTTCCTCAATCTCTGCCAACATCTGCTGCTTCCACCCCCAGACTGGGTAAATTTTTTGATCTGAACTTCCAGGCTGAGGTGAATTTGCACACTGAGTTCCTGTTGTTGTCTGACTTGCTCAAGGAACAAGGATTCCACCGTTTTCCCTTTGTGAATCCTGCTGGGACATGACAGAGTGTTTTAGAAGATGCTGTTTAATTAAAACACTAACAACAGGAATTTCTGGAAAAACATCAGAGCTTCTCATAAATTATCCCAGCCTCCCATGTTTCACACTCCCAATCTTTTACCTTTTCTTTACTCCATATTATTTTGGACTGTGTTTCAGGGGAATATTTATGGGTGAAGCATGTTCCTGGCTATGACTGGCTTACTTACAAATTACTCTTTAATCAACAGATTTGATATTAATTAATAATTCATAGTCTGCTCTTAGGATAAAATTGCATAATAATGTCTTTGATGCAGCCCAAAGTGTCCATTGTAGATGGCATAAAATGTTAATTAGCAGCAAAATGCAGTTAGGAGAAAACACTTTTAATTATGTAATAGGCCTCATTACAATGGGTAATCAACAGCGCTTCCAAATTAGCCCACTGACAGCATTTATCTATACATAGCAAATAAACTTTTGTTTGCAGAAAATGCATTTGAATAGTCAGCCTAGGAATTGCTTCCAGGCAGTTTTTTAAGTCACTGCAGTCCCCAGAAGTATTTTAACAAGGACCACACTTCTCTCTCTCTGCTGAGCGGGCCATATGTAAAGCTTAGAGAATAATGGGGGAAATTGTTCACAAATATTTGCTCAGACATGCAAGCAAATTTCAGTTTGACCTTTTGCAGGACCCTCATCTGAATACTGGAGCGTTCTGCTGACAGAAGTGCCCAGAGAAAAATGTAAAGCATCGGTGCATGAATATCCCCTGAATTTCACATTGTGCCTGGGGTCGTGCGGCCCTCACTGGCTGCTTTGTTGGTGAGTGGCATAAATCAGCCAGTCCAAAAACTGCAAACGTGTGGTCAATAGGGCCAGGATGGCCCAAGGGTGTGCACCAAGACCTGCTTGGAAGGTGCTCATAAATCCAGCTTTTCCTTGGAAGGGAAACAGGAGGGAGCTCTGAGCAGACTCCTCATGGTGCTCCCTCTCCCAGCTGACTTGTCTAAGCCACAGTGAAATTAAAGGTTTGGCTGAAATGAGCCAATTGACCCAAAGTCAATGACACAGGGTTTTGTTTTTTGTTTTGCACCCTGGAGCGTTTTGCTGTTTCTGCCTGGATATTTTAATGTTATCCAGCCTGGATTTTTTAATGTTATCCAGGCTTCTCCAGTCCTGATTTCTCCTCCATCTGAGACAAACCTTTAGGAGGTTCCATACAGAGAAGTGGTCCAGCTCAGACGTTTTGGGGGATGGATGATGGATTTCTCACGTCCTCTGTCCAGCCCAAGAAACCTTCCTGTCTCACTCCAGTCATTAGTGGTGCTAATAGCACCCTGCAGCCAGAGTTGCTAAGCAGTGCTAATGGCTGCTGGTTTTCCTCAAAGGGACAGTGTGAATCCTTGGGATATCAAGACCTTTACGTGTTCTCTGCTTGTAATTGTCCTTTTAATATTGTACAACCCTGCTAACCCAAGTTTATCCATATTGTGGAACAGATGGACACTCTGTTATTAGATTTGCTCTTGCAGACACCTCGCTGGATTGTCTGAATGTAATTTGGAGTCTCTAAAATCTGTGGACACAGATCTCTGCCTCCTTCGCTGTCTGGTCATTTCTATTCATTTCATCTCTGGAATCTAATGTAATAAAATTATAAAAGGCTCTAACTCCTCAACATTTAATCAGCTTAGCATGAGAGAATTACATCAGCAGCCCTTAGGTGTACTTTACCCAGCAAAGGAAATCTCACATTAGGAGGCAATTGCATTATTCTCACTACTGAGGATTGCAGGAATTCCCAAAGAGTTGCCAGGAATAAAGAAGACTCGATGTAGGCTGTGTCTTTATTTACAGCAGCTAAAGAGCAGGAGGGTTTTGCTCTGCCATGAAGAACAGCCAGAGCTGTACCCAGAACCTCATGGATCCTCCACCAAGATCCAGAGTTCTACATCAAATAGGATTTAGGTGTAGGTAGAAAATTGGTAGAGCCATCCCCATCTCTGTTCAAGATGGTTTCCATGCTCACAAGAGCAGATGGCAAGGAATTTAGTGCCTACTCATTTAGAGAACATTTTTTCTTTGCTAAAAGGATGTTGGTGCCTCCTCTCTCCTCTGTTTCTTGATCTCAGTTTCCAGAAAACCTGCTCCTGGGTTATATCCCACCCACACACTTGGGTTACTCACCCTGACAGGATCAAGGAATTTACAGAAATTCCCTTCCAGAAAGTTCCTGATGCCCTGACAGGTCTGTGTTTTGGTCTTTCCCAGAGCCCAGCTCAATTCAGTGTATTGGCTTTTAGGGCTTTGGTGGGGTGATTCTTTGCTTCCATCAGGTCTGGAGAAATCACAAGTTTTATTTTTTTGTCTCATTTAATAGAATTACTGAATAGTTTGTGTTGTAAGGAACCTTAAAGCTCATCCAGTTCCACCTTTCTGCCATGGGCAGGAGCACCTTCCACAATGCCAGGTTTTTCCAAGCCCCATCCTGGATCCTTGGACACTTCCAGGGATCCAGGGGCATCCACAGCTCCTCTGGACACCATGTGCCAGGGCCTCACCCCCCCCTCAGCCAGGAATTCCTTCCCAATATCCCATCCATCCCTCCCCTCTGGCAATGGGAAGACATTTCCCCTTGTTCTGCCTCTTGTCCCAAGTCCCTCTCCAGCTCTCTTGGAGCCTCTTCAGGCACTGGAAGGAGCTCTGAGGTTTCCCTGGAGCCATGTCCAGGTGAACACCCCCAGATCTCCCAGCCTGGCTCTAGAGCAGAG
This sequence comes from Thryothorus ludovicianus, assembly GCA_013397245.1. Taxonomy (NCBI): domain Eukaryota; kingdom Metazoa; phylum Chordata; class Aves; order Passeriformes; family Certhiidae; genus Thryothorus; species Thryothorus ludovicianus. The sequence goes on along the minus strand of VZTB01008050.1, from coordinate 110,468 downwards.
CAAATCCAGCTCTCAGAACATCCTCTGAAATTGCTCCAGCAGCTCCACGTCCTTCTGATGTTGGAGGCCACAGACCTGGATGCAGCACTGCAGGTGGGATCTCACCAGAGCAGAATATCCATTTTATTTATCTCAACCTGATAATTTCCAGCACCTGGTGTGATAAAGTGAATAAAGAGATGGTGTGAGGAAAGGGTGATGTGTCCCACTCACGTGCCCGGGGTTGCAGAGAAACTCTTGTGAGGTGAAGCAGGAGACTAAACCCAGATCTTCTCTGGGTTATGTCACTGCAAAGCCACCGTGTCCCACATCTGCTCCCCAGCCCTGCCCATGGGCGGCTGAAGCTGGGTCAAAAGAGGATTTCCAAGGTTATATTTGATTCCTGATGTAGGCTTGGCTGAGAGGCAAAGAGAAAGGAGGAGGCAGACAGGGAGAGAAAGGAGCTGTAATATAGCACAGGGATTGCCCTTCCCTGGGTATGCTGAGGCCAGGGCTCTCCTTCTCTCCTGCCTCATGGATCTGTGCTCTCCTGACCCCATGAGATGGCATTTCTGCCTCTCTGGACACCAGTGTTATTTTAAAGGAAAACAGCTTGCTTGTTTTCCAGCCCAAGCTGGCTCAGCCAAGCTCAGCCCCTCTAACCACAGTCTGGGCATTTATTTTTGTCCTCCAGACTTCCCAAGCCATTTCTTGGGGTTGTTTGTCTGGTTCTTGCTGGGAGTGATGGAACATGATAAAAATAGAGAGGAGTCCCAGACCTGGCTTCTTTCTCCTGAAAAATTCACAGTGAAGTTTAAAACAAAGCTCAGGAAACCCAGGCAGGGTCTCAGAGCCAGAGCAGGACTTTGGACATGTCTTGGAGCCATCCTTGGGGTCTGGGTGATTGAATGCAGCTCCTTGGGGTGGTTTCCAGCCTGCCTCTCGGCCTGTCTTCAAAATATGGATTTGCTAAAATACTCAAGGAACTCTCCAGCTTCAGTGAAAGCGTTGGGGCTAAAATTGGTCGAAATATAAAGAGTGGAGCCACCTCCATCACCACATCGACTCCAGAACCTGGGGCTTTGATAAAAATATCAGCTGTGATGAAACTGGCACCTCAGCTGGAGGGTGGGCAGCACTGGGTCCTGTCCCCACCACACCTTTGGTGATGTCAGTGTTTGGGGAAAGCTGTTGAGCCTGGGTTTTGTTCTGCCTGGAGCCAGGTGTCCAGCACCTGCCCTGCTGTCCTGTCCCCTGGGAGCGTGAGCAGTGGAGGCTGGTGGACCTTGAGAAGCATTCTCTAATTTAGGGAGACACAAGAGGCTCCTCACAGGATACCCTGTTCNTCCATGAGCTTTGCCTTTGACCCTGGACAATCTGTGCACGTGGCTGGAATAAACATCTCTGTGGAAGCCTTACAAAAGCCCTTCCTGCCTCTTTGCCATCACCATATCAGCAGCCATCCCAGCTTACAACAGCCCCCCGTGTTGTTGTGTCTCTGTTAGTTTGAGGATGTGTTGCTGTGCCTTGCCAAGGCAGGGAGGTCTGTGATGCTTCCTGGAGGAGCTGATCCGTGTCCCCAGCAGCTTCCCTGCAAAGCACCACTAATGCACAGCTGCCCCTTCTCTCAGCAACGCCACTGGGTGCTGATTTAGCTGCTTTACTGGTTTGCTCAGCTGGCCTGGAGCCTGCCCATGGGGTGCTTCAAAGGTTTAAGTGGCTTCTGTGAATTCCCAGTGGAGGACAGGGCAGGATTGAGGACAGGAGTTCAAACATCTCCAGCTCCCTGGGGTTTCCAAATTGATGATGGCTCGGGCTTGGCTCTGTGCCACAGCTGCATTTCTGCTCTGTGCTGAATTGTCTGTCATCATCTGTCTGTCTGTCTGGGCAGGGTGGTTTCTCCTCGGGATGATGGGAACCATCACAGGGTGCTGCCAGGGTGGCTGAGCTCATCATGGATGGGAAATCAGGAGCCTGGGATATCCTGACTGCAAACAGCAGCAGACTCCTCCTCTCCTGGAATTGCCCTGTTCTACGTGGTGCCAACATTTTCCATTTCCACCAGGATTCATCTGGGCATGTTTTGAGCATTTCTAATATTCAGCTATGACCTTTGGTATCTGTGGAGTTTTGCACTAGGAGTGAGAACCCCCACAGCACCGACCCAGCACTGCAGTGTTCACCACCAAACCGTGTCCACAGCAGCCACATCCACATGTTTTTGGAACACATCCAGGGATGAGGATTCCATCACTGCCCTGAGCAGCCTGTTCCAAACATTTCAGGGAAGAAATTTTTCCTAATATCCAATCTAAACATCTCCTGGCCCAATTTGAGGCATCACTTGTTACCTGGGAAAAGAGACTGAACCCCACCTGCCTACAACCTCCTTTCAGGGAGCTGTAGAAACAATCTCTGCTCCTCACATTTGCTTTCAGGGAATGATCTTATCCAAACTCAGTAGTAATGATGTCAGCAGTGGTGGTGAGCAGGTCAAGCACTGGAATAAGCTGAACATTTCATCTGGAATCCTGGGAACCCCTTCAGCACAATGCCTGGAAAAAAAAAAATGCACTGGGACACGTAGAGCTACTTAGCCATGGATGTGTGGGGGGAAAGTTTCCTGTTTGGCAGGAGGCAGCCAGGATCCAACCAGTTGTGCTGCTGGGGAGCTGTGAAAGGAGCTCTTGGGAGACAGGTTTGGGGCAGGTCTTTGGGGTCTGACCTCCCTGGGACCCCCTCATTGCTTCAGGGTTGCTCATGGTGCACCTCCTCTTGCTCCTGTGCAGGTTTTGCATTCAAACCAGCATTAGCACGATCTGTTTCCTCCTGGAAGTCACAGCACAGCCCCAGTGCCATTATTCTTGAATGTCCTTTAAGCAGAACTGTTCACACCTCTGGATTCAAATCACCCGGTGCCTCTCAGCATTCTCACCGCTTATCTAAACAGATCGTATTTCAAGGTTTATTTTGTGGTCATAAAAATTTGCTGCTGGCACTCAAAAGAAAGCTCTCTGCTGGATCTCAGCCTAGAAACAAATGTGTTGGACTGGCTTAGGCTGGAAGGAAAGGGACTTCAGGAGTTTCTGAGAAATGGGTCTCCAAACTGGAATGCTTTAAGCTGATTTCCCAGACTTACCAGTTCAGACAAAACAAATGCAGCACTTTTCCTGGCAAACATCTCCCGTGGAGCTGGCGAGGCTCTGCAGCACCAGCCCAGGGCCTTCAAGAAGCCTCTGAGGAAGATGCTCGAGGCACTGATTGAAATTTGATTCTTTGTTCAGCTCTGCAAGACGGGGGACACCAAACACAAGAGATGAACGTGAACCCACAGCATCTGCAGTGCCCTGTGTGCAAGGGAGCCCTGGATTTTGGTTTCAAACCACTCCCAGAGGCTGGTGAATGGAGAGCAGAGGCATCTTTACAGAGGGACTGAGTGGTCCCAGGGCTGGGGAGGCTGCAGGTTGTCCCAGGCTATGCTGGTCCCATCCTGTCTCCTTGTGGGCCACAGAAAGTCACCTTGGGATGGGCTAGAAAGGCCCCAGCCTTTGCACAGAAAAGGAAGTTGATGGCAGATGAACTTAATTTTGTTGAAATCAGATTTTTTTTTCTCTCCATCCACTTGGTTTATCTTTATTCTTTATTATTTATGCCTTCCTTAGCTGCTGTTGTGCAGCCAATCCCCTGTGCCACTATGCTGAGTGTGGGCTAATGAACATCACTGACTGGAGAAATATTCCCCTTCTGCTTATAACTCCCTCAGCCTCTTCATTTTTGGGCTCGAATTTGACTGATATTTTTCTCAACCTGGACTTTTGTTGCCATGAGAAGTCAGAGCAACACTGATTTGCCTGTTTTGTGGTAAGGAAACAAGAAAGGTAAGGAAAAGTTTGCAGAGTGGGTTGTACACTCTGCAGTGCCTCCAGGATGGGTGGAAGAAGCTCCAGGGGTGGTGAGGTGTTCTCTTTATCCTGGAAAGGTTCCTTTGAATGGGCTGCAAAAGATCAACTTCCAGTTACAGAGTGGGAACAATGGATCTGGGACATCTGCACAGATTCACATCTGTGGGAAAGCCAGAAAGGTGGAAAACACAGCACCAGGATGAGGAGACTGAAAAAAATGTGAAACAAACCTCCAGAAAGGCTGTTCTTAGGGCAACAAAAGACATTGATTAAGGGATCTCTTCCCTTTCTTTGATAAAATCTGGGTGCTTGGCATCTTGGCTGTCAGGATATTGTGAATTCCAGCCTGAACCCCAGGGAATGTTCTTTATGCAGCTGGGCAGCTTTTTGCCAGGATGGAGATCAGGTTCTCCACTGGTTTCCCAGTCAGGATCTGGGTGAAATGCAGCCATTGCTCAGATAAATATTGAACAAACCAAAGCTGCCCTGCTGGGCCAGGGCCCTGTAGTACAACCACAGCTCCCAGCTCTCTCTCCAGATTAACCCCTGCTTGGAAAGACTCTCCTATTACCCTGAAGATTGTCCCTTAGTCCAGTAAGGATTCCCAGAGTGTAGCTGGCCTGAGTTCTGCCTGGATTTTATGGAAAATCCTCTGGACTCAAATGGATGTGGATCAAGCCCTCCCCAGTGCTGACTTTAAATGCCCTTTTTTCCCTCCCTCATTCCCAAAGGAGCCCGTGGGGAAGAGTCTGTAGACATTAAGTCTTTACCAGATGGATCTTAGGCACATGTCTGTCACCAAGAATGTTTTCCACCATGGATATTTCTTTTCCATAGGTGAAATTTTTGACTTAAACCCAAGGCCTAGCCTGCCTAAGTATCTCAGTTGCAGAAATGATTGCTGGTGGCAATCTAAGCTGTTGGCTCCTGTTTGTCCCAATGGCTCTGGAACCATTTCTGGAGAATCCTGGCTGCTCAGGAAGGATCATTTCTTCCTGACAGCCCAGGAGGGAAGAGGAATAGGCATGGGACAGAGCCACGGGAAGGGATCTGCCATCCATGGGCCTGCTTCAGAGGCAGAATTTTATTTATTTGTAAGTTTCTGCCCATCCTTGTGAGGCTGCCCAGTTTCTTCCTCCAAGACCTGCTTGTAAGGATGAGAGGTTTGCTCTTGGAGCAACAAATCCAGGGAAAGGGCAGGAGGAGAGAGGAGATGATCTTTGATGTCTCTGCATCCTGCAAAGACAATGATTCACAGCTGCCCTTGCTACCTGGGAATCTGTAAGACATTCAGGTGATTAATTTTAGATTTGCTCACATAAGCCTTTTTTCATCCAGGCTGTGAAAGGCAAAGCAAAGGAGTGAGAGCCCTTTTTGGAGTTGCATTAATGATCAGGGATGTATCATTTTGCTTTTACAGCCTGGCTTTTAAACTATGCAATGACAAGAGTTTCAGCCTGCTGCTGCACTAAGAAAATGTCTAATAAAAGACCATTTTATTTTAAGACAACATCATCAAACTCTACCAGATGATGGTATAAAGTGACTGAGGTCACCTATTTTTTTCTGGCCCCTCTGGTTTCTCTCTGTGAGATGGAGATTACAGTCCTTTCATCCCCCCTGCAGCAAGGTCTTCAGTCCAGGGGCCAATCTTATCTAGCATGGCTGGACACCAATTTTTGAGCTTCTGAATAGTTCTGTAATGTGAAAACGTGCAAGGAACAACTCAAGGAACCACAAACTATGTGGTTTAGCACTTAGTGCAGATGTTGCAGATGTTGTGCTGCAGATGTTTTTGCAATAGATGCTGTGAGGGCTTAGAATTTCACACGTTTTCTCTGATTTTCTCAGCTCTGCCAGCAGAGATGTGTATGGGAGGGAGAGGATAAAATGGGGTAGACAACCCTGGGGCTTCTGCCTAGAAAATTGGAGTGACTGGGCACCAAAGGCTCCTAGTCCTCAGCAATGCATGAGATGGTTTCTATTCCAGCTAACTGGCTGTGAGGACAGTTTGGAGATCACTGTGGGGCTCTCCTTGGATAAGTCCTTGTCCTTAAATAACTTTTACCCTGGAGCTGAAGGAAATGATGCTTGCTCTTCTCAGGCTTTCACCCGCTGAGCTGTGTCTGTCTGACTCAGTCATATTTCACATCCAGCCCTGAGCAGGTTATTTAAATCCCAGTGGTAAATAAATGGCAGATCAGAAGCACTGTGGTAGGCTGCTTAACCCATGCCCCATTCCCTCCACAACAGTTTTTTTTTTTAATTCATCATTGGGTGGGAGAAAATTCCTCTCCTCTTTAGAGAGAAAATCTCTGGTGGGTCCCCAGTGCTGCTCCTGCATCCCTGCAGCCATTCCCTGCTCCAGAGGTGCTCCAGGATCAGCTGCTCGTGTCTCCCCACCCATCACCCCCCTCTCCCTGCCCGTCCTCATCACTTCCCACTCTGCTGCTGACTCACATTGTCTCTGCTGAGCTCCTTCCCTTGCCAAGCAGCTCCCCTCGCTCCGTGGGTCACTTCCCATCAGCAGCAGGAGCATCTCTGAGCTGTCAACCAAGATGTGTCGGGCTCTGGTGACATCTGGGAGTCTCAAAGGGCTGGACTTGGCTTTTCTCTGCAGCTCCTCCAGGAGCTTGGCCCAGGGTCAGTGGGGAGGCTGGAGGGGGAACAGGGAGGGAGCTCCACAGCCTCCTGAGGGGGCAAGTCAGGCTCATGAGGGCAGAAGATGATGGGCTCTTTGTCCAGAGGCAAGGTTATTTTCAGCAGGCCAGATTTAAAGGGGATTAGTCTGGGAAAAAATACATATGAAGGCAACCAAAATAAAGTCACATGGAAAGAGCAGAGAGACATTGCAGGGCTGATTTAATGGCTGGACGTTGATGGGCAGAGGAGTTTTCTCCCGATCTGCCCCTGTGTCACTTGTGGAGACAGATCTGTGACTGCTTAATGAGCTGGCAGAAGTGAGATTGTAAAAGAAATGGAGTAGTGGGCTGATCTGGCTGCTGAGCTCTGATCATGAGGTAGAAAATGAGTGTTTTGGTTATGTGGGACAATAGCTGTAGCCATTACAGTGCAGGAGATGGACCCATTTCCCAGGGAACAAGTGACAGGATGAGAGGAAACGGCCTCAAGTTGCATCAGGGGAGATTTAACTTGGATATTAGGAAAGAATCCTTCACAGAAAGAGGGAGCAGGCATTGGCACAGCTGCCCAGAGCAGGGGTGGAGTCCCCATCCCTGGAAGGATTTGAAAGCCCTGTGGATGTGGCTCTTGGGGACATTGGGTCAGTGACAGCCTTGGCAGTGCTGTGGTAAAAACTGGACCAAATGATCTTCAAAGTATTGTCCAACCTAAATGATTCTGTGATCATTTCTGGAGGTGAGAGAACGAAGGAATATTCTCCTGTTGAAGTAAAATTTGCTTTTGCTAGTGTTCCCCAAAAGCAGGGAAAAGGGCTGGCGATGCACAGGAGGGTCCAGGGTGCAGAGCATGGTGCAGGTGCCTCTTCTGGATCTTCTTTGGGATACTGAGCTGGACCACGTGGTCCTCTCTGCCTGGCTCACCTTGGAGAGCTGATGGACGCTCATCTCCTCCGAGCTCATCCTCTGGAAGTTTCTGAAAGGGCCTGTGAGAGACATCAAGCCTGCTCCCACTATCTTTGATTCTTAAACGGATACAAAATGAAAAAGGCTCATCAACCAGCCCTGTCTGCAGCTGGTGGAGGGTGTAATTTCAGCCCTATCTGCACTTGATAACATTTAAACATTTCATTTAATCTAAGCAGAGGTGGTCTGAGCTAGACAAAAAGCCCATCCAAGCAAAAAAAAAACCCTACTAACTCCTCCACTGTCAAAAGGCTGAAACAGATCATTGCTTCTCCTCTGAGGCAAACCCAACCTTCCAAGAGCTCGCTCCGACTCACAGAGGGGAGGAGGAGGAGGACGGAGCCCTGTCGGGGGCAGAGCAAATGACAAGTTGGCACACGAATGCTGTTTTGTGGTGGCAAAAAATAGATGGTTCCAGGCAGCAGCTGCCCCCGAGGAGGAGCTCTGAGCAGGCTCGGGCTGTGCTAATTACAGCCACACACTCCTAACGAGGAGCACTGCGGGAGAGCCAGGGCAAGGCAGATGGGGGCTGATTTCCCAAACCTTACAGAGCGGGGCACGGCCAAGCAGGAAAAGAAGGAAAACAGGCAGAAAAAGAAAGAAAACAGGACCCCATCACCTCTACAATTCTCTCCAGCCTCTGAAGCTGCTGCATCTCAATGAGCTCCCCACAGCTGATCCCATTAACTCTATTTAAGGGTTGGGAATTGATATGTTTATCCAGACACTGGGAGAAAAACATGCTCCCTTTTTTTTTTTTTTTAAAGTCTGGGACATCTTATTTTAGTTTTAAGAAAACAGCAAGGAAAGGCAGAGTAAATATAACTGCCCAGGAGACAGCAATCCCACTGTGTCTGCAAAACTCAACCCAGTGAGGGGAGAAGTCCACAACGACCCATGGCCATGTCACCTCCAAGGAGGGAGAGTTCAAAAGAAGCATTAAACATAAACAGGTCCCTGGACTGGGAACCACGAGGTCTGACACTGCTTCTCCAGCCCTGAGCAGAGCTGTGGGGTCACTGGGAATAAGCCCAGTTCCCTTCCAGCTCCTCACCCTGCTCCTTCTCTGTTTGAGCCAAAGGCTCTCCTGGGCTGGCACTGTCTCCCTGAACGTTCCTCCACACACCTAAAATGCAAAGAAACCCCAGACCCAGCCATTCCCACCTGCTGTGAAGTGACCCAAGGCTGGGAAAGCCCCTGCTCAGCTCCACAGTTTCAGGGGGTGTTTCTAGAGCTGCAGCCACCTGGCATTTGCAGGGAAGTGGGAAAAATCTCTCTTCCCTTTGATATAAGGTCAGTGCTGTACCCATCTCTAATAAGGTTGGTGGAGAACTCTGAATGTGGGTGAGGATGCAAAGAGGTCCTTTTCCGTACTTGAAATGGGGAACTGAGTAGATATTATGAATAAATTCTTGGCTGTGAGGGTGGTGAGGCTGATGCCTTCTGGAGGCTGACCTGGA
>VZTB01008050.1:47878-92265 GCA_013397245.1 Thryothorus ludovicianus | reverse complement strand
CCCAAAAAAAAAAAAAAAGCACTACTGCAAAGAAGTGATTTGGGGAACAGCTTTGCAAAAATTGGTGGAAAGCAGAAATTTCAAGAACAATGTTTATTCCAGGACAGGTCCAGTGAAACACACGCAGGTGTCCACAGTGCAACTTCTGTGAAATTACTAGAAATAAAAGAATCTCATCACTGTGAGCTTCAGGAGTTAAAAAGCAGCCAAGGGTGACCATCATGATGGAGGAAAATCGTGACCAGGCTTTGTGTGCTGTGTTGCATTGCTGCAAAGGGAAGGTGCTGCCTGGAAAACCTCAGCCCAGGAGCCAGAGACCCACTTTGGGGAGCCAACCACTGCTGTGAAGCTGCTTATTGTGAAACAGGCAGCTGAATGTATCCAATTATCACCCTGTCTCTGGGTAAAGCAGACAAAACCTGAGCTTGTTTTCTCTCTCTCTCTTTTTTTTTTTTTTTTTTTTTTTTTTTTTAAATAGCAGATGGTGAAAAAGTCTGCAGCCCCCAATTCTTTAATCCCTTCTGCGTTGGCTGTTGTTTCCAGACCATGTCAGGTTGCTCTTTCCTGGTCTAGCTCCAGCTCATCTGTATTATCCCTAAGCCTTGTGGAGCACTGCCTCATGCCCAGGGAGAGCTGTCACCTCTGTCACCTCCCATGGGTGCACCCAAAGGTGGCCCTTGCCCTCCTGAGCTTCATCCCAAGCTGGGGCCCACCACAACCTCCTCAGCTATTTTCATGGTGTTTTTGACCTACCCAAATGCTGTTCCCCAGGCTAGATTTGGGTGTTATTTATCCATCCAAAACACAGCCCCTTTACCTCTTCGCTCCTACTAATTTTTGGGTAGCTCACTCAAAATAAATGGGGTGAATTTATTGTTTCTAATTATATGCCTTCCAAAAAGCTGGCACTCCTCACAGCCCAGGGTTATCCTCACACTTTGTAACACACTCTCGAGTCTGTGGTTGAGTTGCTAATGCAAATTTTGAATCTGTGGGTGCCAGGTGCCCCTTGCAGCCTGGCAAGGAATGCCTGATAACAGCTCAAGGGGTGCAGCTTTCCTCCCCTCTGTTGTGCCCCCCATTATAACCTCACCTGGATCAGGTTTCCTTTGTTTGTTTGCAAAGTTGTAAACCATGATAGTGCCAGGAGCTTCCCCTGAGCGAGGCTCTGCCACAGCTACAGCTTCCCTGCATCCTCCCCTTCCTCCATCCTCCCTTCCCTCCATCCTCTCGGCCAGTTTTCCTGTCAAAGAGCAGGAAGGATCGACAGGAATTTGCTCTGGCAAAACCTCTATTGGCAATTTCTCTCCCCTTGCTTTCCCTCTGATCTAATTTTTCTAAACTCCTTAACGATTTGCACCCACAGCTTTCTGGCTGCTGAGATCCAGGCCCTGGCTGGGATGCCCTGGGCACTGCCTGGACACTGCACCTCATTTCTGTCCTATCCTGTCATTGCTGACCCCAAACTGGGACCAGTTTGGCACATCTCATTCAGTCCTTTGGTGGCTGGCACAGGAGCTGCCTGCTCCCAGTGTTGGCTGCTGCAACACCTATGGATTTGTCCCAGCCCCAGAGTGCAATTCTCCAGGGATATTTGGGAGACATTCCCTGTTCTTTGAGGCTGTTGCAGAGCCTTTCAATGCAATGTCAGAGGTTAATTGTGTTTAGGTATTTGGCGCTTGGCAACATTTAGGAAGGACAGAGAAAACATAAGGGACTGGCGTATGTTCCCAAATGCTCCATAATGATGTCAGCTGAGGAAGATTTCCATAGGAGCTGGAGCATATGGCATGCTTTAGCACTGCAATCATCTGCCAGGACATGTGCTGTCACCTAATTACACACCCACATTTTGTCTCCTCTGCTTTCCATTTTGCCTGATTCCCTGCAGAGGCATCAGCCACGGGATTTTCAGGCAGAGCACTGGGTGCTGCTCCATCAGAGCAGCGGGATGTCCCAGACAAGGACAGCAGTGTCCCCGTGGGCATCTCCTGAGCTCTGTCTCCTCTTGTGCTGGTTCGTGTCTGAGAGCTTGCTGAGGAGCTAATGCACCTCTTAGCTCCCTTGTGGCTAAAATCCTGCTGGGCAGACTCCTGTGGAGATAAAATGCAGGGGATAAGGGCAGAGCAGAGGGATGTCTGTCTGACACACCAGCAGCTCCAAGGTGACACTCTGCTCCACATCATTCCTACATGCTCATCCAACTTGTTCTTAAAGATTTCCAGTGACGTGGACTCCTGTGCTTCCCCAGCTAATCTATACCCCTGCTTAATTAACCTTGTAATCGGAAAGATTTCCTTAAGCCTCCCTCGAATGTGCTGCACTTTAATTCATCCCTCCTTGTCCTGCCTGCAGTGGCTGTGGGGAACTGTCTCTGAAGGACTGCTGTACCTCTGAGGACTGGTGGAAGCCCTTCCCTCAGTCTTTTTCCCCCCATTTCCTTCTGACCTCAGATTTTCCCAACCTCTGATCCCCTTTGTGTCACCCCTCTGATTTGTTTGCACCCTTCTCCTATGGCTGCTTTCCAGCCTTGCTGAAGGAAGACCTCACATACCTTAAATCCAACAATTGTTTCAACTCACCCCTTTTTTAAATGGCTTTTTCTGGAAAGAAAACACCAGTGGCTCTCTCACGGCCCTGTCACAGCAGTGAAGAGAGGGATGGACATCGTGATGGAGAAGATGAGGATCAGCCCATCATGGTGGGATTTCACAGAACCCAGAATGGAATCCCAGAGTGGTTTGGGTTGGAAGGAGCAGTAATCCCCACCCAGTTCCCCCTGCCATGGGCAGGGACACCTTTCACTGTCCCAGGTTGCTCCAAGCCCCATCCAGCCTGGTCTGGAACACTTCCAGGGATGGGGCAGCCACAGCTTCTCTGTGCCAGGGCCTCCCCATCCTCACAGGAATTTCTTCCCAATATCCCATCTAAACCCAGCCTCTTTCTTCATTTCTGACTGTCTCCAACTGTGGCTGCCTAATATGAAAAACAGCATTTCCAAAGTGGGGGGGAAAACCAAAAAAAATCCCTAATGATCCAAATGTTTTGCACTTGGAGTTTGATTTCAATGATATTTTCAGGGCAGCTTTGTTTTTAGTGTGTCTCGTTTTGAAAGGACGAGAACATTCTGTGCTGATGAAATTGTTTGGCTTAATTGCATGCTAAAAGCATGTTGATGTTTATGTTGTGTGAGTATTAATTTTAATCTCCAATATTAATCAGCAGCAATGTAAACAATGTATCGAGCATTATCTTTGCCAGGTTGTATTCATATATAATTTAATATTTACAACAGGTGTTTAATATTTTATATTATGTGATAATGTTTCTCTGTTACTGCTCATCAGGGATATGAAAAGAAATAAAGGCCCTAAATGGCAGCCAGGGAGTTTGGATTAAACATCTGGACCATTTTTTTTTTGGGGGGAAGGGCATTTTGGCACATTTTTGGGGGTGGGGAGAACTTGGTGTGACCTCAGCTGTCACACCAGTTGACCATCACCCCAAAATCCTTTTAGCCCCGTTTTCCCAAGGGGGAAGGGAAACTCTAAAAGTGTCAGCCTGTGGGAGGGACTTATGATAAAATAGCTCTGAAAACTCATGGGTTTGATTGTCCTGATGGAACTATTTCATTATTTTGCAGGAAACAAACAAGATTAAAGGCAAGATCTGGAGTGGCCAAATTTTGCTTTGACTGGGACCTTGGGGTCCTTGAAGCAGCTTATAAATGAACTTCTCAGAAAATCAGGGTCTAATTTCTGCTGCTGCTGGAATCAGATAAAATTTACTTTGTCAGGACTGAAGACCACAAATCCAACTTGCCTCCAGATCAAGGCTGAAAACATCTGCATAAGAAATGATTTTTTACCTGTAAAACTGGTATTTATCCCTCAGGTGTGCTTTGTGCCTGGAACACCCAAATTTTCTCCTCAGATTTGTAAGGCAGAAAGACTTGTTGTGATCCAAAATATAAAATAACCTGTCTCTAGTAGATTTAGTGGAGATGTTGACTCTTCAAGACATGGCTCTAGATTCCCAGCACCAGGGAAGAGCAATCCACCTTATTTTCTTCCAAAATTATTTTGAGATCTCATGGAAAGACATATATAAGAGCTAAACAGCATTTTTATTTTTCATGCATGCACCACTTTGACATTTTTTGACTTTTAAACTAGAAAGGGTTATTTTAATTATTATTATTTTCCAGGAAGCCATTTAGTTAAATTATATTTTAATAGTGTTTCAACAGACTCTAGTACAGGAAATAAAGTACTCACAAGTTATACAACTAAGCACTGATTTGCATTATATTTCCCCACTAAAAAAATATATATTTGTTGTTGCTATGAAACCAGAAGTTTTGCTTAGGTCAGATCATTTTGTTCTCATGTCGTGGACAGAGGGGCTGAATGAACAATGTACTGCTAATGGTGTTCACATTAAATCTCCTTAGAGGAACCTTGCACCTCCCACACTTCCCAAACAAATAAGGTGTTTTTAAAATGGTTTTGGGTAAGTTCAGTGCTCCTGAAAGTTCCTCCTGGGAGAGGCAGGCAGAGGAGTTCTGGGGCTGTGTGTTGGTGTGGAAATGTGAGTTTTGCAGTGATTTATGTCTTGGTTAAGCTGAGGTATGGTTTCTGCTGATGCATCAGTTCCCTCCTTCAATAGAAGGGGGTCCCTTGAGAATCCTCCTGCTCCTGTTGGGAGCCCAGAGAGGCACCAGGATGTTGATGGTGAAATAATGGTAATGAGAATATAATTTTTGATTAAACAGCTTTTTCCTATTGCCTTTTGGAAGAAAACTGTGGTTAGAAAAGATTCACTCGATTCCTGGAGTTGAGTCTTCAAGAAAAAAAATAAAAAAAGGGGAAATTCTGGGATAAAACTTCCTTTGGGTGATGATGTGTCAGGCCTTGGGTAAGGAAGCAGGTTCTCTGCTTTTGGCTGCATGTGTGTATGTACAGTGGACAGGTATCTATATAATCTATATGTCAATATCTATATCTAAAAAAGGATTTACATATGATATATACGTAAATACTTATGTATAGTGTATAGCTTAAATTTCAACAAAAAATCTTGAATATATGAATACAAATGTGTGTATATATATGTGTCTGTGTCTATATATATAATAGCATATAAAACCATATATATTTATATATATAATAGCATATAAAACCATACATATTTATATATACATATAATAGCATATCTAAGCATATGCATTTATATATAAATATAATTATATATATGCATATGATAGTTATAGATACATATAACATACACACATATATAAAAATATAAATGTATAAATATATATATATTTCTGAAAAAGGACTCAAAACAGAAACTTTGTCTTGCCCCTGCCCTCATTTATTCCTAATTGTGGATGATGGATTGCATTTATATGGCTGCCTCTAATCTCTTTCCTTAAATACAAACATATCTCTGTGAGGATTCCTTGGGAAGGGCTGTGGGCAGAAAGCTAATTCAGCCTCCGTGCTGATTCATATTCCTCGCTCGCCTCAGCCATAACAGTGATGGGCTTGTGGAAATTGGTGCTTGCAGAACCCCCCACCTGTGTGAGGGAGCAGCTCTGGGGTGTCTCGTCCTTCCCCCGTTATCAGAGCTGGGTGGCTGCAAGAATAGAGCCTGTGTAACAGCCCGGGAATGGGAAACGCAGCAGCCAAAACGGGAATGAAAGTCTCTTTTTAGCTGCTGAACAGAAGATAGGAGCTAAAATATGCAAGTCCATGACGGAGCCAGGAAAATGTGTGCTTTGTTAAAATTAACTGGTGAGGGCTGCTCCCCATCCTTCCCCCTCAGCCACTGCAGGAGCACCGTGGCTCTCCTCCAAACAGGGGCTCAGTTTTGGGTTCACCTCGTCCTGGATTCCACCCTTGGGTTGGAGGCACTGGGTGCTGTAAGCTGCAAAAAACAGAACATTTCCTCAAATATCCATCCTATAGATACACATTTATATGTAATGAACATATATAAATATATATACACACACATGTAAAAATAAATACACATATATACATATTTACAAGTCCTCAGCTGCTCTGTTTGCAAAATGAACTTCCAGTCTAACTAAAAAAAAAAAAAAAAAAACCGAAAAATAAACAGTGAGTAAACCTGGAGTTGCTCGGAGGGAAGTGATGCTGCCTGGAAAATCAGAATATTTTTAGGTCTGCCTTTGCTGGTGTAGCCATAAGTCAGTCAGGAGTTACCTCCAGCACCTGTGACAAATTCACTCTCTTGCCTTGGACTGAGTTTGCAGGGAGCCCGAGGGAACAGCTCCGAATTTTAACCTGGTTCCTACCCCTGTCGAATTAAAGAGGAGAATCGTTAACTACAATTTAGCTCATTAAAAGAGGGATGAAAGGAGAGGGCAGCTCAGAGGGAGGGGAATTAACTCAGCAGGGAGCAAGGCAAGGAGTAGAGAAGGAGGGGGATGGAAAATCCAACTGTGGGACTCCAGGAGCTGATTGGGAGGGCACATTCACAGGGAGACCTTAAAATTTTGGGAAATGCTTTTTCTGCTCTGGATATCTGTATTTCTATCCTACTGCTGCAGGATATTCCATAGTGGAGGGATACCTGAGAGTAACTTGGGATGAGCTTCATGCCACAAACCCACAAATCCAAATGGCATTCTTTGAGTCTCTTCAGAAACTGGCATTAAGCTTCCAGTAGCTTTACTGGTTAAACTGGTGGTCTTGTATGGATACAGAACAGACAGATAAGGATAAGGTGTTCCCTTTCACTTTTGCATCCTTGAAGAAAATCCTCTGTAAGAAAACATCCTCAGCTTTTGGGACAGGAAAGGAACAAGATCCACATTTCTCCTGTGAAACCAGAGCTAATTCCTGGCTGCTTTGGGTGGGAGCAGGAGAGGGATTAGGGTAGTTTTGTGATCAAAGTGAACTTTTGGGTTTGTTGCACTGGGCTGTGACACGGGGTGTCTGTTTATACCTCCACTAGGTTAAATCAGCATCATTATCCCTTTAGGAATGAGTAGATATTACCACGCTGCCTCTTAAAAAAAAGCAATTATTGCATCCATTGGGCAGTACATTAATTGACACCATTTAATTACAGCCTAATTTCTCTCTGAATGAAATACATTTGAAATTTTCAGTGTATTATTCCATTCAATTACTGCAAATCTCTGCCTGTTTGCTGCCACAGATGAGCTGGGTTGGCAAAGCTGGGCACATACACCAGCAAACACTCAGATTTTCCCCTCCCAATCCTGGGGAATCAGCTCCAAACTCAGCCCCAGCAGCCTGATTTCTGTCTCAGGTGGCTTTTCCAAGCTTTAGTGAAGGTGTGATAATTTCCAGCCATTCCCAGGCCCAGGGAGGTCAGGTCTGAGGCCAGCAAGTGAATCTCAAATCAAGCTGATACAGAATTTGGGAAGGGGCTGAAACATCTTTATGGAATGTGGGATGATATCCCAGCCTTACTGAGGTCAGAGAGGAGCTGATGACCATGGCCCTGGGACTGGGGTTTCTCCTGGAGCCTCTGGTGAGGTCTCCAAGGTAGACCTGGAGTGAAGCCAAGCTGAAATCCAACAGTGGCCCATCCTTTTAGTCCTTCCAGCAGAGCTGCATCATCTAATCCCAGAACTGGAAGGTACCTTACAGACCCCCTCGTTCCAAACCCCTGCCATTGACAAGGACACCTTCCACCATCCCAGGCTGCTCCAAGTCCCATCCAACGTGGTCCTGCCCCAAAAGCTTACATTTCACAAAATTCCTTGTGTTTTCAACCACAGAATCAACTAATGAAATATCCTGGCAATTTGCTAACCAGTAAGCTTTCCAGCCAAGGACAGACAATTTGCTGTCCGTGCTGCTAACCAGCCACAGGAAACGTGCTTGTTTGATGAGTCTGTGAATAAAGGACCACTAAAACAGGGCTTTAAAATAAGTAAATTAATGAATGAATAAATAAATAAATAAAATAAATTCACCTCTGGCCATATGCTCTTAAAGCCCATCCCATTCCAGCCTCCTGCCATGGGCAGGGACACCTTCCACTATCTCAGGTTGCTCCGAGCCCCATCCAGCCTGTCCTGGAACACTTCCAGGGATGGGGCAGCCTCAGCTTCTTGGGCTTGTGGCACACTCTAGGCTCTCACTCAGGCTGGCTGTAGCACAGAGCTTGCCCCAAAAGTAATGGAAATGGGAAAGAGATTCTGTGGCTTTGGGAATACAAAGGGGAAGCACAGCTGAAAGAATTAACACTTTTGTGCAGCAAAGCAGAAGGCACACAGCTGCCCACTGGAAGACTTTTAAATATATGATGGCCATTAAACATGCAATCACAGTCTTGCAAAGTGCAGTGGGAGGGGGAGGTTTTATTTTATTATTATAATTATTTTCTGTTATATTGGTATTTTCTGAGCAGCCTGAAATTGGGCAGGAAGCTCAGGGGAGTCTGGGAAACGGGATGGGCAAAATTCCTGCTGCTTTTGCCCTAAGCTACAAATCTCTCTGTGTGAAACATGTTTTCTTTAAATACAGATGCCCTCACTGCTTCATCCTGGGGCCATGAAATATTCAGGCATTATGAAGAGAAGGAAGACAACCCCTTTTCCAGGGACTCTCCAGCTCTGTGGCTGTGCAAACTCTGACTCTAGAGCATGGATTGGAACACATGCTGAAGTCCCAGTACTTTCGGCTTTACTAAACAGGTTTTCCTTAAATATATGTTTAAGATTAGGCCTTTTTAACCTGGTACCTAAAAGATAATTTTCTCTCAACTCCTTTCCATGGGCAAGAACACCTTCCACTGTCCCAGGTTGCTCCAAGCCCTGTCCAACCTGGCCTGGGACACTTCCAGGGACGGGGCAGCCACGGCTTCTCTGGGCAACTTGTGCCAGGACCTCCCCACCCTCACAGCCAAGAATTCCCTCCCAGTCTTTAATATCTTTGAACTGCTCACCAAGTGGGCTTCCTTGCAGAGAAAAATGACTTTTCATTCCAGGTTAAGCAACACTGCTCCTTTTTTCCTCCAGCCCCGCAGTTTCTTTTTCATTATGTCTGGGAGAAGGGAACACAAATAGAGACACAGGAGAAACCTGACAGTATTCAGCCTAATAGGGAATATGGGACAGCATTTTGCTTTTAGATCTGTACTGAGCCTCTCATCTTTATTAGAGAAGTTGACAACTGAGCTTATTTCTCTGTGTGATAAATCCACTGTAGTTAAAGGCTGTTTCCAGATGGCAATAGCTGGCACATAGGAGTAAACACAGATATAAACAAAACATCAGATACTCCCAACCAAAATTGTTGGCTGGTCAAAAATTCTTCAATTTTAATGGTGTGCGAAATGCCACGTGAAACACATTCCCTCAATAAAAATCGTGGGGGATGTTATTTTCAAACGAGCTCTTTAATTAAGAATTTTTTCTTAAGCCTTGAAGTTTTCGCTTGGTCCTGGATCAGCAGAAAAAAGCCAACACGGCTGATCTTATCAAGATGACACGGGAGCTTTGGAAAACTGGGGGGGAGGTGGTGGCAGGGATAATTTCGGTTGTAAAGTGCTAATGACCTCCTGGGATCATCAGAGCGTTTTTTTGGGTTCCTTTGGCTACAAATGCCTTTGCCATGAAGGCAGAGAACTGCTTTCAGCCCGGGGACAGCCAGGCTGGATGCAGAGTGACTATGGAGGAGGTGAGGTGGGAGCAGCACTCTGCTCCTCCAGACATGGACAGGGAGATTTCACAGCTGGAACAAGTTTTTCAAAGCAAGTTAAATCTCCTGCTGTCCATTCCAGTGTCATCCACATCTCATTTGTTTCACACTGGGATGGTGTCTCTCACATTCCCAGCCTGGATGGGAGGTGAATTTGGGAATTTGAGCTGTGTCCTCCCCTTCTTCCCTCTTGCCACTACTTTCTCCTGCTTCTGGCTGCAAGTTTAATAAAACAGAAACCCCGTGCATTATGTAAAGCCTTTAATTTAAAATGCTATCCATAAATCCAGTCAGTTTTATTTTGCAACGGATGGGGTTTTAGCTATATTTGCTGTTTTGCTTTTTTTTTTCCCCCGGGATATCTCCTCTGAATCCTCTTGGACCTGTGGTTGAGGTTTGTTCTGGGGAACGTCTGCCCTCACCCTCCAGCCTTCAAACTCCTTCTCTCTGTAAATCCTTCCAGGCAGCCACAGAAATACGCTATATTTTATGTGCTATATATTGTTTTTGTGGTATATATTGTTTTTGTGGTATATGTTGTTTTTGTGGTATATATTGCCACTGTCTGCTATATATATGCTATATATATGCTCTGTCTGCTCCACATGGCCTGTGTGCTGTGTAGCTATATATTAGCATCCCAAATACATTTGCATTCCAGAATTGTTATATAGACTCCTACAATGGTTTGGCTTGGAAGGGAATTTAAGGCCCATCTCATTCCAACACCCTTGCCATGGGCAGGGACACTTCCCAGCAGACCAGGCTGCTCCAAAACTCATCCCACCTGGCCTTGAACACCCCCAAGTGCCAGTTTTTGCTTAGAACCCCCCAGGTTTGCTTTATTTCATGGAGGCAGCCCCTAGGACTGTCCTCAGGCACAGCCTGCAGCAGGCCGAGCGCTTTTCCCCAGGAAAAAAAAGCCCAATACGGGCTCTGGCTCCCGCTCAGAGTGTATTAGTGCATGGATTACATGTAATGCAACCCATTATGCAAGGCAGCCGGGATTGCAGGCGGGATTACAGCTGCTAACCCCCGGGAAATGCAGATTTAACAGGGCTGGGGCCCTGAGGCCGCTCACAGGAGCAGGCCCGGCAGGGTTCAGGGAGGGAGGTGAGGCTCCAGCATTCCCTCCCTGGGGATAGCCCTCAGTGCTGGGTGCCTGGAGAAGGCATTTCATGGAATCACAGAATATCCTGAGCTGGAAGGATCATCCTTGGCAATTCCTGGACCTGCACAGACACCCCGGCCATCCCACCCAGGGCATTCCTGGGAGTGTTGTCCAAACACTCATGGAGCTCTGGCAGCCTTGGAGCTGTGACCATTCCCTGTGGAGCCTGTTCAGTGCCTCACCACCCTCTGGATGAAGAATATTTTCCTAACCTCCAGCCTAAACCTCCCCTGACTCAGCTCCAGCCATTCCCGTCACTCATGGGAGTGAAGAGTTGCTGCTGCCCCTCTTCTTCCCCTTGTGAGGATGTTGAAGGCAGCAATGAAATCTCCCCTTAGTTGGTGTTTCAGCTCCTGATGTACATCCCATCAGGAATTATGTGGGATACATCCCTGCCACGGGGTGCAAAGTCTTTTTCCAGCATCCTCAGGTCCTTGGTGAACCCTCTCTGTGCTCAGTCCATAATGGCACAGTTGGGACAAAGTCTGCTGTAAGGTTATGATGTTTATGGACTTTTTTTATCCTTTTTTCCCCTCCAATCCGAATCCACTAACTATTTTTATCCCTGAGCTATCATAGCTTTGTCCTTTGCCATTTTGGAGTATCATGCTAATTGGGTTGGAACAGAGGCTTTCATTACCAAAAGCAAGAGCTCACAGAGTGGCACCAATTATTTCCCAACCAAATGCAGGATTATTTAATCCAAGGCTGGATTTTGAAGCCAGCGGCACAGAGGGATGGGGATGTCCCACTGGCCTGGCTATGGAGTCACAGGGATGGTAATAATTATCTGAGAGAGGCACATAGGCAGAATGCTTTTCAAGTAAGATTTTGGGGGTTGAGGAAGTGTCAGGTTTGATGAAAGGCGACTCGCTGCAGAATCCAACCGATGTCAGGATTTCCTGAGGCTGAGGTATGACCTGTTCAAACCTGTATGAGTCTGTAGCAGAATATGAAATAACCTGAAATTGCAATAGTTGTAGGTAATGGAAGAGCTGGTGGGGATATTAACCTTCCTGCTTACGTCGAACCATAGAATCATGGAATGGTTTAGGTTGGTAGGATCTCTTAAAGCTCATCCAGTTCCACCCCCCCTGCCACGGGCAGGGGCACCTTCCACTGTCCCAGGCTGCTCCAAGCCTTGTCCAACCTCACCTTGGACACTTCCAGGATCCAGAAACAGCCCCAGCTTCTCTGGACACCCTGTGCCAGAATCTCCCCACCCTCCCAGGGAAGAATTTTTTCCCAATATCCCATCCATCCCTGCCTTCCAGCAATTTTCAGCCGTTCCTTGTGTCCTGTCCCTCCATCCCTTGTCCCCAGTCCCTCTCCCGATCTCCTGGAGCCCTTTCAGGCACTGGCAGGGTCTCTGAGCTCTCCCTGGAGCCTTCTCTTCTCCAGGTGAGCACCCCCAGCTCTCCCAGCTGGGCTCCAGAGCAGAAAGGCTCCAGCCCTTGGAGCATCTCTGTGGCCTCCCCTGGACTCACTCCAGTAGCTCCATGTCCCTCTTATATTTGAGGCCATGGAATTAGGTGTAAGGTTAAGCTTAGTTACATCTCTCTGTTAGATGTCAGGATGAAGACCCTCAGGAGGGATGGAGCACCCGAGTGTGCTGCTTTCCAGCCCCAAAAGCAAGGGGGATTTTTTCCAGCCTGCCCAGTCAGCCCAGCAGCACTCAGCCCCTCTATCTCCCCTCCCAAACTGGGGCCAGAGGGTACAAATGGTAAAGTCACTAATGCATAGAGAAGAGCCAAAATATCCTACAGAGGAAGGATTTGGTTTGCCAGCACCTCTCCAGGCTGGCACAGAGGAGTGGAAGCTGTGGAGCAGAGGCTGTAAAATATCCTTGATCCAGGGGAAACACTGCTCTGAGCTGCTGTAGGGCATTAGGAGAGTACAAATCTGGGCTGTGGGGTAGGGATAGAAACCCCTGGGCTGCCTGGTGCCTGCAGAGCCAGCCCTTTGCTAATCCCTGACCCCTGTGCAGCTCCTGCAGGGAATCCAGGGGGTGAGGACAATGCTCTGCTCCTGCAGGAACATCCAACACGTCGGGTTTTGTCCTCCTGGAGAGCTGCTCTTGGAGATGGGGAGAGAGGGAAAGCAGAGAGGAACCATCTGTGACTAATGAAGTCAGATCAGCCCTGGAATGGGGATTGAGCCCCCTGTGTCTCCTCCAGCACCTTGCACTGATACTGGCCACAGCCAGATCTTTCTAGGAAAGGTGTAAGAAGTCTGGGAGCTGGCAGACACCCCTCCACCCCCAGTTTTCCCTCCTTTGCCCTATTCCTCTGCCATACAAAGGGGACTGTGGCGTGGCTGTGCTCTGAGCTGTGGGGTGAGCTCTCTGTGCTGGAGGCATTCCTTATTTCTTTTTGGTTCTGAGTTGCAGTCACCAGAAGATGCTGCATTTGGGGCTGGTGGCTGGTTGCAACGTGACCCATGACACTGGGGATGAGGTGGGGACTGTGGGCTCTGAGACCTTGGCTGTGCTGCTCACTCTTGGGGAACACCACACTGACCCAGCCTCTTGTCCAGGAGCATGGACAGACGTACAAAGTCCAGCCAGCTCAAGGAGGGGATCAAGGCAGGGAATAGAAACACTTTTCTGCATTTATTTTGTATGTGAAATTCTCCCTGGTAGCTCATACTTGGCAGGTTAAATCTCTTTCCCTCTTTCTCTTGGCACTAAGCCCACTGGAGGCAAAGCTGAAGCCCCAGCTCTGTCCCCAGCCGTGGTCTCAGAGGACATGGACATGGATTTTTCCGAGTTGTTCCCTCCAGCAAAGGCAAATGACGGGTGAAGCTCAGGCTGGGGACAGGCACGGGGTCTGCACTGTGTGCTCCTGCCTCCATGGATAACCTGAACACCTTCCCAGCCCCAGGGCAGGATCTTGGCTCCATCTGCCCCTGATCCCACCTTATTGCCCTCCTTGGCACCTGGACCCTGCCACCCTCTGGAGGGCAAAGGGCTGCTGCCCATCACGCTGCTGCTGCTGATGCTGTTGAGCCTTCTCAAGTGCAGCTTTGCTGTAGAAATGCTGGGTTTTCTTCCCTAGAATAAAGATTCATATTTTCTCAGATCTGCAAGG
Organism: Thryothorus ludovicianus; assembly: GCA_013397245.1. NCBI lineage: Eukaryota > Metazoa > Chordata > Aves > Passeriformes > Certhiidae > Thryothorus > Thryothorus ludovicianus. The sequence goes on along the minus strand of VZTB01008050.1, from coordinate 78,292 downwards.
CTAATTGAGCAGAGGAATTGATTACCATGGCCATGAAAAAATGTCTTATCTCTTTAGGTCTATAAAGGACTCATGCTGATGTAGTTATGAAATACCTGTGGAGTCCCTGAGGTGAGTTCTGACAGACACCAGAGTTGCTGGGTTGGGGTCTCTTCCCTTAAAAACACAAAATCCAGGGAGCAATGCCCATTGCTGATGCCTCTCCAGCAGAGAGCTGTGATTTCTGTCTCAAGTGGTTCCATGTTGCTCCAAGCAGCAGAACTTGTCCTTGTTCACAGTGGTGGGGAACACGGAGGCAGCTTTTTTGCTGGGGTGAGGCTGATGCTGGTGTGTCTCAGCTCACCAGTGCTGGTTATCCTTGTTTCACCTCTGTCCCTTGGCCTGAAAACGTGGGACTTGCCAATCTTGAACATGCTGGAGGCACTGAGATACTGAGACATTTAGATTCACAGAACCACAGAATGGTTTGGGTTGGAAGGGATCTGTAAAAGCTCATCCAGTTCCACCCCCTGCCATGGACAGGGACACCTTCCACTGTCCCAGGCTGCTCCAAGCCCTGTCCAACCTGGCTTGGGACACTTCCAGGGGTGGGGCAGTCACAGCTCCTCTGGGCAACCTGTGCCAAGGCTTCACCACCCTCACAGGGAAGGATTTTTTCCCAAAATCCCACCCAGACCTGCCATCCTTGAGCTAAAAGCCACTCCTTATTGTCCTGTCACTCCATCCCTTGTCCAAAGTCCCTCTCCAGCTCTCTTGAAACCACTTTAGCCACTGGAAGGGACTCTGAAGCCACTCTGGAACCTTCTCCAGGTTGAACAGCCCCGGCTCTCCCAGCCTGTCTCAAGCTCCAGCCCTGTTCACCTTCATGGGCTCCTCGTGGTTTCGGAGCTCCAGGAGGAAATACAGCGACAGGCACCATCCCCTGGTGGATTCACACAGCTCTGAGGTTTAAATTCTGTCATGTCACATGGAGAATTACAGGCACCAAGAATTACAAAGCCAGATTTTGGGACTTTCGATGTGTTTAGGATGAATCCTGTGCCATTAACAATCGCTCCTTTCTTTTCTTTTTTTTTCTCCACCAGGATAATATCAGCAGCCTAAGTGGATGCTTTCTATTTAATTTCTTTTGGTGTATTCTTTGTGGTGAGAGCCATGTAGTGAGAAATCTGTGTGCTCCAAACAAGATAATTCAGAGATACAGCAGACCCCCTGCTTGGCTGGAGATTGCTGGATAATATATGGCATTCTGGTGAGATAATAACCCCAAATGGAGTGAGTTTTTTTCCCTGCAGCATTTACATCAAATACTTAAGGTAGCCCTTTGTGGACAGAGAAGTCAGAGGTGGAATCATCTGACTGGAGAACAGAAAAGACTTGAAATAGGGGGATAAAAAGAGCCAGTCATTGAGATGATTTCATTTTCTTGAGCTTGCAAGGCTTGGGAGGCTGTGGGATGAAAGGGGACGGAGGGAATAATTGGAGTTATGAAGTGTGGGCAGCGAGCTTGCTGCTGGGGAAGTTAATGAGCTCTATGAAAATTAAATCCCCAGCACGAGAACTCACTATGAGGATGCTCCCCCTTGGTTTTTTTTTCCCCTGCTGGCTGCCAGCAGGTACTAGAAAATGAGATTTTGCCATAGATGATGCCAGGCCAACCTGCTGTCACCAGATTTCTTTCTTTGAAAGGGAGCAGAGTTTCTAGGCAAGGCAAATGCAGTGTCTGGAGTCTGCCTGCCTTCCCCAAAGCCCTGCTGGCAAGAGATTGCAGAGGGAGTCTGGGGGTCAGTGCTGCCCCTGAGGCCTGGGGAAGGGCAGTGAAAGCAAGAGAGTGGCTTGGGGGTGATGTAAAATGGGGTAAATGCCATCTTGCAAAGGGTGAGCTCAAGAATCTGAGAGATGAAGCAGATTTTCTGCTGAACTGAGGGCTCACGGGTGGGAATTAAAAGGAGAACAAAGACCTTGGTGCATTCCCTATGTTCCATAGATATAGCTGGGAAAAAGGAAAATGGGACCCTGAAGCATAATGAGCAAAATAAAGATGAGGAAATATGTAAGGACTCTGCTAAATGCTGAGGAAGCCTCTTTGGGAATGTGCCACAGAGTTCTGATGTTTATCCCCAAAAAAGGGTGACTTTAAATCACAGCAGGTGCAGCACTGGGGTGTTGGGAAGGGCAGGGGAAAAGGGCCTATTTTAGGCAAGGAGCTGAAAAATATCATCTGTGTTTGGCCAAGGATGTTGGGAGAGGACGCGATGCCTGTCTATAAATACAGTGGGAATGTAAACACCAGGGAGGGGAGCAAACTGATTGAACTGGAAGGGCTGTGTCAGCAGAAAACCAAATCTCCCTGAACTGGGCAGGACTAAATCGGAGAGGGGATCAGCACACGGCTGTGGGATCCTGGGGTGGCTGGGGCTAATAGGATTGTTGGGGGTCAAAGACCTCAAAACTAATTTTGAGGCAGAGCTTGTTAAACTGATGAAAGATCTGATGGGGCCCTTCTCTGCTGGCAGCAGAGAGGGGGCTGAGCTGGGAAATCCCTTTGGGGGTGAATTACTGTGAGCTCCCTGACTTGCATCCACAACATCCTGGTGACCCTGAGCCTATGGTAATAGGAGCAGGGACTATTCATAGCACTGCAGGATTCTTTATTTGTATTTTCCACGCCTATCTCATCCTATTTTTAAGGGGAAAAAAAAAAAAAAAAAGGAATATTTGAAATTCATACAGGAATATCTGAAAACATTTCCTTGCACCAGGCTGGATAGCTATATAGGATATATAGGATATTATATAGGATATATAGGATAGATAAGATTAGCACAGGGGCTTCCAGCAATGTCCCTGCTGGGGGTACAAAGGAGATTGGGAGGGTCCTGTATTGATGAGCAGAAGGGGCTCGTGGTGGGGGAGGCTGAGCCTTGCCTGAGACAAGGATGTGTGGGCACAAACCCACTCTGAGCTGCTGCATATTGCTGCTATCATGGGAACCACAATATTGCGTTAGCACCTTATGGTAGCAGACCAGAAATGGGCAAAAATTTACTTTTTTCTCAGTTAATCTGAGCGTTTCCTGCAACCTGAGAGCCTGCAGACAGATGGATCATAAAGCTCTCACTTTTTTTTTTTTTGGGATAGGCCCTCACAGGGAGGTTTGTGGGCTGCCAGACACGCTTGAGATTTTGGAAAGGGTCGTGCAAGGGAGGTGGGAGAGGCTCCCCTGGGGCAGCAGGGTGTTTGTTCTGGAGCAGGAACAGACCCAGGAATGATTTCCCTATTTTTTTTCCCCAGGCATTTCAGTTTTGTTAATCAGACGAAGCTCCCAGAACTGTTAATTCGTTGGGCTGGAATTAACCTCGTGACGAGGGTGTTTGGATAAAGCCTTTGGGAGGCCGTGCTGTTTGGACACAAAAAGGGTTTGCTGAAGCTTATGTGGGGTCACAGTGGCCTAATTAGGATTTAGGGGAAATGGTGTTTTTTGTAAATGGGTTTTTAGGTGAAGGAAGGAGGTGGCTGGAATGTGCTGTTAGATGTGGAGCGTAGCATTAAATGAGCATGTAAATGAGATGACTCTCATTAGAAAAGGGCAAGTTTGATGAACAGCTCCTGAGAGCTTTCCCTGGAATAATGCCTTTGACTTCTGCCTCCTGCCTTTTTATGGCAGGACAAGGAGGCTGGGAGGGTGGGAGGGATAATGAACTGCTGGGAACACTGGGAGAGCACGGCTTTGATGCTGGCAATAAGGAGCAGTCATTTCACCTCTGAGCCCAGCACTGGTAAATCTGAGCATCATCCCAAAATTAATCTTCTTGGGAATATGGCAAAACCACCACCAGGCCCAGGGGGCTGAGGTTTGGCTGAAAGTTATGGTCAGTGTTGGTGGAGGTTTTTGGCAGGGCTCATGTCCAGGGCCCTGCTGGGGCTGGCATGGGCAGGTGAATCTCTCCTGGGTGTGCTTATGCTCAAGCCCAGGGTCACATGGGATTTTCTTCCCAGCATCTCCCAAAATTCTCCCCAGGAGCATCTCAGCACTCAGGCCTGCCACAAGCCACGGTGGAGAATAAATCCAGAGTTACCTCCTACAACTGGGATGAAGAAGTGCTGCTTTTTTCCTGCCTAAAATAATCTTGACTATCAAGCCTCGAGCCCTTGACCTTCTCAGCCTGACAATAGCACTTCAAGATGATTCCCCTTGAGCTCTCTCCTTGCTGAAACAACTTGTGTGTGCTGGCTGTGTGCTCCAGCCCAGCCGAGTGCAAAGGCTCCAGGGATGAAAGCAAAATCCCATTTGTCTTTTCTGAATGCAAACAGCTGAAGGATCAGAGGTGTCCATCTCATTTAGAAGCAGTTTAGGGCAATTTTCAGGTGCAGGGGATGCATTTTGTTGAATAAGGTGGGTTTTGTCACCGCTCCTGCAACTGAAGATGAAAATCTTGCTTCTCATCAGCTGCCTTCCTGAATTTGGTGGTCACCTCCTTTGGTTTATTGAAAATAGGCTGACAGACATGGGGAGAGCCTCAGGGATTAATGGAGTGGAGCTGTCCTTATGGAATCTCTGCTGGATCCCCCAAGTGAGGCTGAAAAGGACTTTGTGAGCTCCTCAGGACCCTGGAGGAGGTTTTAAGCTCTGAGACACATCTCCAGTCAGATATCCCCAGGTGATGTAGATGTTCATGGTTCTCCTGGATAACTTTCTTTGGAGACAAGGAGGTTGGTGCCTTGAGCATCTGTGAGACCATCAAATCCAAAGTGTTTTCCTTCTGGGCCAGAAGTGAAAGCTGTCTCAGCTCCCTCCAGGCTGCTTTTCCTCATCCCTCCTGCATCTTTACCCTCTAACTGTGGGTTTGTCAGGGCCAGGGTTAACCCCCCAGTCAGTGCAGGTTTGGGCAATGAGGTCTTGGTGTTGGTTACACCCCTCAGCAGGAATTGACACTCCCTAGTGCTGGAAACTACACGAACCAACCCTCAAATTGCAGCAGCTCCCACGCTGCTCCCCCGACTCCAACTGCAGCCATTGGCAGCCCTGTAATTGTCTCTGTAATTGCAGGGGACTTGGAAACCCTGAGCCCTGCCAGAAACATAACTTAATCTTTCCTGAGCTGTTGCTTTTGAGGGCTGAGCGTGGGGATTTGCTCTTCTCGTGGTGGCAGGGGATCAATCCTGATCCCAGAGCTGGCAGGGAGGGTCTGGGTGCTGCTGCTCCCTCCCAGTGCACGAGGAGCCCCAGGTAAGCTCGTTACAGGGGCTTATTCAGCAGATGGATGAGCTGTTGCCAGGTAGATCTCATTGCTCATTAATATGCCATTGGCCTCATTTGTGTGCCCTGCTCACCTCTGGCTGTATCCTTGTCTGGCACAGGGATTGTGTTTCCAGCCCAGCATGTCCCTGGCATCTTGTTTCCATTGTTCCTCGCTTTCCCAGATGGAAATAACTGGTGAGGGACATGGATATGGCCATACCCATTCCTGGGGCTTCAGAGGTGTCCCAGATGTGGCACTGGGTCACAGTTCCAAGGCTGCAGAGAAATTATGTCCCTGGATCCCTGGAAGTGTCCCAGGCCAGGTTGGACAGGGTTTGGAGCAAACTGAAACAGTGGAAGGTGTCCCTGTCCATGGCAGGGGGTTGGAATGAGATGAGCTTTAAGGTCCCTTCCAAACCAAACCATTCTATGAACCTATGATTTGACTGCGAGAGATACCAAAGGTTTCTCTCTCTTCTCCAGCTGTGCTTTCCCAGTGTTACAAAAACCCCTGGGGATGGTGTTTGTGAGCATGGTGACATGGGGACAGGTGGGTGGCACAAAACAGCACATCCTGCAGCACAGCAGGGAGCGATTTGAGACCAGGAACCTGCTGAGTTCACCTGTAGCATCTATCAAAACACCCTCGAAAAACCAAAGCCTGGCAAAATCCCTCCTCCTGTGCCATTCTTTCTTAAATGTTTGCCATCAGTACATTTGGTTCTCCATTTTCCCTGGTACTGAAGTGAGAGATTTCATAATGATTCACTCTGTGTTCTGCTGAGCAGCTTCAAGCAGCAACTGGGGAGTCTGTTAAACAGGCATCCAGCCCGGAATATTTTGTACACTATCTAAATGCAGCTCTGTAATTAAAAGATATGCTTGAAATAAATGACAGAGGGCTTGGGGTTTGTGGGTTTTTCCCCTCCTTTGTTTTTTTCCCTTCCCCAAGGGAGATGGGAAGGCGGGTGGAAGTTGCACTGAAGTACCAAAAGGCACAACAAGCACATTTGAACAAATAATATCCAACAACACAGAGCAACAGAATTGCTTTCAACTGCTGCATGTTCGGTTATCACCCAGGGAACTTTCTGTCTGATTAAAAATAATTATTGCTGGCATTAAATCTGTTCAGAATTACTCAGCGCAATTCATCTCCTACCGCACGCTGCTACCATATGCCTGCTCTGTTGAGTGAAAAATGTCTCTTTTATTCGGATAAATAATGCTTTGTAAATATTTAGAGATGAATGTTCTGGATCAGTGAGCGGCTATTTTTTTCCTGATGACAAATATGTGCAAATGAGCTCGGTTTTGGCGGGGGCTCCGTTTGAGGCAGGCACTACATGGGGCCAGATTAATCCCTGTGGCTGTGCCAGGGTGATTTACCACAGGGACAGCAGAACAGTCACAGGGTCATGGAAGGGTTTGGGTTAAAGGCCACCTCCTTCCAAAATTACTGCAATGAGCAGAGACACCTTCCTCCAGACCAGATTGCTCCAAGCCCCATCCAAGCTGGCTGGGAACACTTCCAGGGATCCAGGGGCAGCCACAGCTTCTCTGGACACCCTGTGCCAGGGCCTCTTCACCCTCAGCCAAGAATTCCTTCCCAATATCCCATCCATCCCTGCCCTCTGGCAGTGGAAGCCATTCCCTGTGTCCTGTCCCTCCATCCCTTGTCCCCAGTCCCTCTCCAGCTCTCCTGGAGCCCCTTTAGGCCCTGCAAGGGGCTCTGAGCTCTCCCTGAAGCCTTCTCTTCTCTGGGTGAGCACCCCAGACTCTCCCAACCTGGCTCCAGCCCTTGGAGCAGCTTCATGGTCTCATCTGGACTGGCTCCAACAGGTCCATGTCCTTCTGTTGGGGGTCCCAGAGCTGGATGCAGCACACGTGGGGTCTCATGAGAATGAAATAAAGGGGAAGAATCCCCTCCCTCACCTGATACCTGAGCCACTTTGGGTTCAGCCCAGGACACATTTGGCTTTCTGGGCTGCCAGGTGATGTCCAGCCTTTCATCCACCAGCACCCCAAATCTTTCTTGGCAGAGCTGCTTTAATCCCATCAACCCCCAGCTTGTAACACTAAGGGTTGCCCCATCCAGCTGCAGAACCTTCCACTTGGTCACTTCTGCTGCTGAGCAAGTTGGGAGAAAACTTTAAAAGATTTAAAAATCTATGAAGATATCTGCAATGCCTTCCAGCCAAACATAGTTGCAGGTACCTGGATTTTGGGCAAATGCCATGGATTTCCCTCATTCCTGCTGCTGAAATCCCAGGAGGATCCATGGGACATGGGCAAAGGTACAAGAGCTGGATCCCACATTGTGTCTGGATCTGACTGCTCCCCAATACGCCTGGAAGGAGGATTTTTTTAAGAAATGGGACACATGAACCTCCTGGCATGCCCAGACTCCTGCCTGGTGCTGACAGAGACTCATGGGACTGGATGGGATCGTGGGTTATAGCTCCTGGAGCCTTGTGATGACAGTGGAGCTGACTGTTTGCATCTTCCCCCTTTTACACTTCAAAAGTGCTGCAGGGAAAATGCTCATCTTGGTGCCAAAACATGTGTTTGCTGAGCAGATATAACCTCCAGGACAGCTGCTCTGGCTGGGTCCTGGTGATTCATGGAAAGGGAACCCGGCTGTTGGAGGGTGCACAGGGTATTTAAAGCAATGCCATTTTCACAAGTTTCATCCAGAGGTGTTAAACGAGATGAAATCTCTCCCACAGGTGAGATAACAGGCTCTGAGAGAGGTGAGAGTTCAGCCAGACACATCCCTCCACTCCCAAAACGCCTCCCAGGGAGCAGAGGTGTTGGAGGGCACATCCAAAAGATGGATTTCTTTCCCTCAGGATATGCACAGGAAGAGGGATGCAAACCCCAGGCCTCCAGGTCTGCCACCTCTTCACCTCCCTCACCTCTTTCTCCCAGGCAAATTCCAAAATTCCAAGTGGCCGGAGATCCCTGCTGGTGCTGCTGGCCTCAGCGAGCACCCTCTGGATGTATTTGCTCTGCATTCCATTAAAACAGGGAGGCAAACAAGGGGCATTAATGAATTCCTTCGTTTATGATGACAATACGCTTTTGAGTCCCTCTATTGATTTGCAGAGCAAGCTGATAAAAAGAGCAAACCTTGCAGTATTTACCACCCCGAGCCTAAGTGTGATGTCTGAATCAACAGAGCCTGTTTGCTTTTCAAAATTCAAATGAGGACAAAAATAATCTCCTTTTTCAGGAGGCCCCTGCAGGAGGGGCTTTGCCAAATTCTCTCAAAGAGATGTCAGAGCTCAGGGCCAACCTGAAGGGCCTGGTTGGTGTGACTGGGATTTCCTCAAGTTTTGGGGTCTGTACTGATGCACACGAGGGCAGACGCTGGGTCAGGCTGTGGAAACTGGAAACCAGAGCAAAAAAGCTTTTGACAGTCAGCTGAGTCATCAACTCCACGTGGTTAATTGGGCATGGTTCCTAATCAAAGTCATTATTTACCTTGGAAAGCAGGAGGCTGGGCTGCCCCAGCCTTTGCTGAGTGTGGGGCTGGGCTTTGATGTGTTTTCTAGGAAGGACAGTGGGAAATGGAGGCACGTGGTTCCTTTGGTGCATGGAGACAGGAAAAAAACCCTGAAATGAAGAAATTGGAGTGACAGGGGGGGTCAGTGTCACCTCTGGTACTCTGAGTTTCTTCCACACTGTCCTATGTTCAGTGGGAGCTGCAGGATGGAGAGGGATGAGCAGTGTGAGCCCGGCTGACCATAGGCTGGATCAAAACCATCCTGCTCAGATTCACTACAAAAGAAAAACAAACCAAAAAACCAAACAGGATTAAAGAATTTCCTTTCTCTCTCTGGAATACTGGAGACCACAGGCTGTGCTTCTGCCTCTGAGCTCACCCTGAGAGCAGATGGAGCAAACCCATCCTCTGCTTTGCACTCCAAAATTCAGCAGCATGCTCAAGCCTTGACCAAAGAGGCCATTACAAAGACAAGTCAAAGCCTTGATTTAAACCAGCTTGTTCAAATATTTTCGTGCTCTTTGTGGTTGGATTCCAGGCTTTTACTCCCTGATTACTTTAGCCTGGAAAAAAAGGGGAGAAAAGAAAGGCACGATTCAGTGATGAGGGCATGGCACTGCTGAGCACAGGGTGCTACAGTTTCCCCAGGAATTCTTTCAGGTCTCAGAATGTCCTGCAGTAAATAAAAACAACCAAAGATTGCTAAAGATTTAGGGAGATAGTTTTGCCCATCTTAACAAGTTATAGGATGCTTTCTGTGAGAGTGAAGTTTGGGAGATGCTCCGTGGACACTATTAACAGTTGTGGTTATTAATGAATATCCTGGGCTTTTGGCACCATCACGTTGGTTTTGTTCAGGATCCTGAAGGGACTTTGGGTTTCCTGGAGAGCCCATGGAGAGGGGCTCAGAGGACCCTTCCTATGTTTTTTGTTCCTCTGGAGTGGCAGCTGTGGGAGAGCAGAGGAGGCTCTGGCTCCATCATTGACTCCAGCTTCACTCACAAATTGTTTATGGTCATTACTGGCTTCTCATTCTTGGTGTCACGGAGATGCTCCACAAGTAAAAACGTTCCAGTGAGCTCATCTTGGTGTTCAGACTTATATATTTTATTGATTTTTCTGCAGCCAGGAATGTGCTTGCAGGATCCCCTTCAGAAGCCACGAGCTTTGACATCCAGGGGGGACACTGGAAGGTCTCCCCCATACCCTACGTGTGACAGGCACTTGTGTCCCTGCTCCCTTTGTTGGGAAGTTTAGGTCTGGAAAGTCCCTCAGGGTCACAATCATCTCTCCAAGGCCACAGAGTAGGCACAGGATCAATGTTTTTGTTTTGCAGAAGATGGTTTTTAGGAGGAAGGAAGCAGCTGATGGTGGTGTGTGCTCTTCCCAAACAAAGATAAAGAAGGGTGCTCCAAATAACTCTGTTCTTGCTGGCAAGGGGTATTTTTAACCAGCAACATGACACAAAAATAACACAGACGGCTGGAAAAAGAAAAGGAATGGCTGCTTTGCTGGGAGAGGAGTTTGTTTCATGGGGAAGGCAAGAAACATTTAATTCACAGCCCCCTCCTGATGCCTTAAGTTTTAGCTTTTATATTTTTTAGATTCTGTGCTGTTTTAGTGGGTAGTTTTAGGTTTCATATCAAGTGCTATTAAGTTCTTTTCACAGAGTAGGGAGACAAAACAATTCCTTCTCCAGCTTGGGACCAAGGACAACAGGCACAACTTTCAGGCCCGAGAACGAAAACAGCAGTGAAGTGAGAAGAAAAGACAAGGAGGATGGAGCTCCATAGAGAGAAGCTGTAATTGGACAATGAACTCCAATGTGCTGATGGACCAGAACTTATCAAAGTGTGGGACCTTGTGATCAGTGTCCATTTTGTGAACATTTTGTGTTCATCTTGGGTGTGGCCCAGCCAAGATCTCATGCTGCCCAGGTGTGTCCATTGAGGCCTTTTAAGAAATCCCTGCTTTATCCTTTTGCTCTGGCTGGGCTCTGTTCCAGGGCAGCCCCCAGAAGGGATCACTCCCAGCTCCCCATCAGCCACGCCATTCCCAGGAGGTGCTCCCCACCGTGTTTGCATGGACATGGGGGATGATTTTAAATGGCTGCTATAAAGTAATAAAAGTTGAAAGGTCAGGCTTGGGTATAAATAGCCCCCAGGAGCCTGCTTTTACACCCTGGCCATGCCCTGAACCAAGAAAGAATTGGTCAACTTTATGGGCTCCTTCCCCCAGAGATACTTTGGACATCTGGGCGTTCTGGTTAATGCTCTCAAAAGGCAGAAAACACAGCTCTGACTCAGTGCCAAACCAAGAAATGACCTTTTCCCAACACTCCTGCCTGCAGCCTTCCTTCCCCACTGTGCTGCAGAGCCAAGGCTCCCCTGGACCGTGCTGGGACTGGGGCTGAGCCTGCCCGTGGCAGGGAGAGAGCTCTGGAACATCCTTTAGGGTGTCTGGGGTTTTCTAGCTCTGATAAGAGCCTTCATGGCTTCAGGGCAATTTTTGTACATGCTTGACAGCTGTTTTTTTTCTCTCAGTAAAGAGCAGGAAATGAGCTGGGGTAAGGAAGGGATGTGCAGCGTGTGGGGGAAGTTTTGGAAAGAGGCTCAGACCCCAGGGCTACGCGAGGCATGCGGGGACTGCCGGGGATGTTGATATTCAGGTGGAAAAGCAGGAGTATCCCCTTGCAGGTACACGCCCACACACGCAGAGGAGAAATTAAGATTCTCTGGTGCTTGTCAGAGCATCGTTTGGGCAGAGCAGTCAGGAAAAGGAGCAGCTGTGGAGGAAAATCAGGATCTGTGCTCATGGAGCAGCCCCGGTGTCTCCAGCCCCTCTCTCCGTGGTGCTGTGATGTGAGGCAGGTCCTTCCCTCTGCCTTCCTCTCTGGGATGAGTGATGGAGCTGGGATAACCTTTAAGGTGTCCTGGGGCTCCCCCAGCTCCTTATTTTAAGTGTTTTATTGGCAGGGATTGGGATGGAGTGAAAGTGCAGGGGTGTGAAATGTGGAGGTGTCTGCTGGGGAGTTCCAAGGAGAACCCCCAAGAAATTCTCTCAGTTCCTACAGCAGCATCCACATTCCGTGGGGAGGCAGCCCTGTAACTCAGCTTTCCTCAAACTGCAGCAACCCCCAGTAAATCTTATTGTGTTTTAAGGCTTAAAATCTCCAGTGGCTCCGGGAGCCTTGCAGCACCTGGAGGGATCCTTGTGGTGCCAGGGCTGGGGTGTCTGGCTGCAGCCTGGCCCTGGAGCAGCCCAAAGGCAGCAGAAATTCAGAGTGAGGACCAAAAGGCACCTTTCTGGCTCAAAACTGGCCTCTTGCTTTTCTTTGCAGGACAGGATGATTGCATAGAACCATGGAATTATTTAGGTTGGAAAAGACCCCAGCCAATTGTTCACCCAGCACTGCCAAGCCCATCACTCACCCATGTCCCTAAGTGCCTCGTTTCTGGCTCCTTTTATTTGCACCATGGCTTGAAAAGGTGAGTCCTGGCCCATGAGTGGGACATTTTTACCTTCTGAGGTGCAAATAATGACCTCAAGCATGATGGGCTGAGTCTGGTGGGTGCTGAAATTTCCATAAACAAGTCCTTTACTGTGGAAGAGGGGATTGGCATTCATACCAAGACCTCTCCCTTTCAGCCTTACAAACAAATTGCATGGAGTGATTTTTAGGGCTGTCCTGTGCCAGGAGCTGGACTTGCTGATCCTTGTGTGTCCTTTCCAACTGAGGATATTCTGGGATTCTGTGATAAAGAATCTCTTCCCCATAACCAGTGTGCTAGAATTGCACTCGGGTCGGTGAATCAGAGGCAAGCAATTTATGTCAAGATTTCCCCTCACTTGCAAATTATAATGTACTATATTGTCATTATAGGATTATGATTATATCTAATAAGCAGGAATTTTGGGTGCTGGCAGCTCTTTAAACTTCACTGTAGAGATTTCTTTGCCTGTCTCGTGGCAAAGGCAGGCAGCAGAGTCATGAGAACGGAGAGGGCTCTGTGGTGGCCCAAAATGAGGTGGGGTTTGGGAGGTCAGGATGAAAGGGACCATTGTGGGGGCTTGTCTGCTGCCCAGCACGTGAAGGGCCTGGTGTTCAGCAGGGCTCATCATGTGTCAGCTCTGAGCACAATTGCTGACCTCTGATTTTGGGGCCAAGGGGTTTGTTTGATGCTCAGCCCATCAAACAGCCCAGGGATGCTTCAGGCTTTGAAGTCGTGGGCTTTGGCAGAAGTGTGTGATCATTCAAGGCTGCACAAGGCCTGGGTCAGGAGGAGTTTAGGAAATTAGGAAAAGATTCTTCATCCTGAGAACTGGAACAGGCTCCCCAGGGCAGAGGTTGTGGCATGAAGCCTGTCAGAGTTGCAGAAGTGTTTGGACAGTTCTCTCAGACACACGGTGTAATTTTTGGGGTTATCCTTTGCAGGGCCAGGAGTTGGACTTGGTGATCTTTGTGGGTCTTTTCCAACTCAGGATATTCCATGATTCTATGATTCTGTATGTTAGAGAAGCCTTTTGGGCACCTGGGCTAATTCAATTCCTCCTCTACCTGCAGAATAGTCCTGCTTGGGGTATTTAATTGTATTATTAATTTCTCATAGGTACTGAGCAGTTTCAAAAGATGAAATCTCAAAACACCAATGTCAAATTAAAAATAATAAAAAAAAAGGTGAATGCTTTCTGTGATTTCTTAATCTTTCCAGTGTCAGTCTTAAGATTTTGGGGACCTTGGTGTAGACTTTAATAACTGCAGTTGCTAGGACTGGATTTAAAGGGCTATTATTGGTATACTAAATTTCTGGTATTTAGTTATGTGTCATTTGTATGAAAATTGAAGCCACCTTCTCCCTCAGATCTCGTGCTAATGGTGTTGTTTTAATTTAGGCTTGTTAATGGGCCGTGTAATTTAAGGACAAACCTGTGTTTGAAGCATTCCCAATCACTTCAAGTCCCTCACCAGCACTCAGGACCTTCCTGCCTTTGTGGAAGGAGGCAGATGGAAAACGTAGGTGCCTCTAGAGACAAACTACAGGTAGATATCTCCACCTCCAAGAAAAGGTTATGGACACTTATGTGTGAGTTCCCAGGATATCAGAGATCTGTTCTTGCTCCATCCCTGGAAGTGTCCAAGGCCACATTGGAAGGGGCTTGGAGGAACCTGGGATAGTGGAAGGTGTCCCCACCCATGGCAGGAGGTTGGAATGAGATGGGCTTTAAATTCCCTTCCAATCCAAACCATTCTGTGATTCTGTGAAGACATGGAATGCCTTTGGGAAGCTCTGTCTCCTTGTTGGAGCAGCCCTCCGACCCCACAGTGCTGGGATAAATTGTTGGGATAAGGCATCCAGGTAGTCATGCCCAGCTCAGCAGCTGATGCTCCAGCTAGGAATTCTTCTCCAAAATTTCATCTCCTGGGCTTTTCCTCCCTGATGGTCTGCTGGGCTCCTTCAGCACCAGGAGGAGGAGGAGATGGAGGAAGGCTGTCCCACAGCACTTGCTCTTCTGAGGACTTTACAGCACCCCTGTTTGCTCCTGAGCTTCTCACCACATCCTTCTCCTCTGCAGAAGGGTCTTGTGTTCCATGCTGCTGTCTGGTCCCATTTTCCCACCACAGCTCCCACCTCACTCCTGGAAGGGAGGCTCTACATCTCCTGTGGCCTTAATTCATCCACCTCTCACCGTGCGAGACACAAGAGCACCATTAAGCACATGAACATATCTCTGATAATTTATGGTCCACCTTGGGAACTCCGTGGCATCTGGATGCTGCTAAGTGGTTTGGCAAGTGAAATAAATATCATCCCTTCAGGATTCGAGCTGATGGCTTTATTTTAGTTTTTTTTTCCCAAGGGGAAAACGTCGAATCTACACTTTAATTCTTCGCTGGTACCTGTTCCCCCTGAAAAATGTTGGTGAACTGAGTAACGAGGAGAAGGAATGAGTCTAGGTGCAGAACCAGTTGCCACCACCTGGGATTTATGCCATGGAAAACACCATTCCATCAGGACGTGGCTGCCGTGGGCACCTCATCAGCATGATGGGAAGTTGCATTTATCCTGCTGTGTGGATGCAGAATGGGCACCTCCACGATAAATCCAGTGCCAATGCCTCACTGGAGAATTTCGTGCCTGTGGTGGTGGGAGGAATCTCATTAACACGAACTTCAGAGGGATCCAGCCCTGCCAGCCAGAAGACAAATGCAGCAGCGCTATCATCATCTATCAAATGGAGAATGACCTTTGCTATCCATTAGGATGAAATGAAAAGCTTTGGGCTTTAACTTGGTTAAAATGCTCATGGCTGTCTTTTTAGATCCTGAAGCCGGCACATTGCTGAGATTAATCAAATTGTGCATTTTGCAAGTGCTTAAGCAGTATTGTTATGTAACTCCATCCCTGCATGGCTTCAAGACAGAAAGCAGAGCAATTACACCCAGCCTGGCTGTGGAATCATCCTGCTGTGGTCAACAGCTGAGGACGGGTTTGGAGCCAAGTGCCAACCCTATGTTCTTAAATCTTGAATTCAGCTTTCTTCTGCTCAGAATTAAATTTGTGAGTCTCTAAGTCTGTGTGTGCACCCAGCAGGGCTCAGCTGAAGGACATGGGTGCATCTCATTGTGGTCTATCCTAAATCTCCCCATAGAAAGGGAGAGTAGGAGTGGGCTTTTCTGGTATTCCACTTTGAAAAATGCTGCTGTGCCAAGGAAATGTGGCCATGCTGAAAAGAGGGAGAAGAGAGCATTGCTGTGCTGGCATTGGCCATCAGAGAGGGAGCCCACAGAGGGAAGCAGGGCCTGGTGGGGGCCTGTGCCTCTGGGGTGGCTGGGGAATGGACTGGATGGAGAACATGCCTGGAAAACCTTCTCTTTCCACCAGCTACTTAAGCCAGAGAGCTCTGTCCATGGGTCCCTCCTCTTTGAACACACCCTGTCTCTGAGACAAGCACAAATTCAGGCATACCCTAGGAGGAGGAATTACCCAGATCATCATGTCCAAAGTGTCCCAATGGACACCATCTGGTGGTGTCCCTCAGGGGATGGTGTTGGGACTGGTTGAAGCCTGATGATCTTTAAAGGTCCCTCCCAGTCCAGACCATTCCATGATTGTAAATCCTCACAAACCCTCCTGAGCTCCTTGGCCTCCACTGTGTGTATCCTGCACCCAGTGGCTCCTTGTGTGTGTCTTCCCCTCCCTCTCTTTCTCCCCTCGAGCTCTTCCCTGCTTTTCTCCTGGTCACGAGGCCCATCTCCATCCTGGTGCTGTGTGGGCTGATAATTTGGGACCATCTGTGGCATGGGCAACTCTTGGTTCTCCCATACCAAAGATGAATCTGTTTTTCTGCATAGCTTCTCCAGTATTTCTGTTTTCTTGGCAATTCTTGGCATAAGGTGCAGACAGTTCTGCCAAGCCATGCAGGCAAGGTAGTCAGATGGTGACTGATACCTCCTCGTCTTCACCCAAGAGCTGCACCCAACTCTGCATCCTTGGATTTTCAACCATTTCTGCTCCATGGGAAGTCAGATCCTGCTGTACAGCCAAGTCCCATTCCCAGCTGACTTGAGCAAAAGCAGGAAACGCTTGGAGCAAACAAAACAAACCCCAAAGGTCTGTGCAGCTGTGTGAATTAGGCTGGATGGAATCAGTCTGAGGTGTCACCTTACAGTCCCTGGTTAGTAAAAGTGCAGTGTTTATAGGTTGTAACCCCACCTGTATTTATTTCGGTGTCAGTCTAAGCAGATGCTTTACTTAAGCCTATAAATATCCTTTTTTTTCTTTTTTTTTTTGCCTGCTTAAAGTATCTGCTTATTTACAAACAGAAATTAAATCCAGTTTAGAGGATATGATGTAACAGGGTCTTATACTGAAATAACGACAAGCTTTGGGTTCCAGCTGGTGTAGCTCAGCTGGCAGATAAGACCATAATACTACAGAATATAGACAAGCCTGGAAGCAAACATATATTCCTGTAGCTTCAGTGCAAGAGGCAAGAAAAAGGGATGGTGAGGAGAGCTGGAGCCTTGTAAATCAACAGAGCACCATGGGCTGATCTGGCAGGAGCTGAACAAAGAGGAGCTGATACCTCAGTGGGAATCAACCCCTTAATGGAGAGTTTGCCTTGTCTGTTCCTGGAGTTGATTCAGGTCTCTGGGAGGATCTAAAATGATGACTTGGAAATATATCCTGGTTTGAGCAGGGTCTTTGGGAAGTGTCTCTAACTCGACTTGTGTGAACTTGCATGGTGGCACCAGATAAATCACCTCTAAAGCAGGCTCGATCCTGGATTTGTTATTCCAAATCTGGAGGAATTTCCTCATGGAAGGGGTTGCTAAGCATTGGAATAGAGTGCCTGGGGGGGTGGTGGAGTCCCCATACCTGGAGATGTCCAAGGAACTACTGGATGTGGCATTCAGTGCTCTGGTCTGGGTGACAAGGTGGTGACAGTCACAGGTTGGACTCGATGACTTCAGAGGTCTTTTCCAACCTAAATAATTCCGTGATTCTGTGAAATAGGATGTGCTATTTATGTCTGTGTGCTGGTAATAAACAAGTTTGCATCACTCAGTTACAAATCCATATGGAAAAGCCATTTCCAGTGTGTTTTGTGAATACCTGGAGGAGCTGTGTGGCACCGGATCCACGTCCTGCTCGGACCCTGCTCTCCCCTGGGAATGCCTCTGCTCTGAGAAACTGAGCTAGGAGCCTTGAACGGGAACCAGTGACTAAATATTAATTCAGAAAAAACAAAGACTCCATTTAGATGTAAATGGAATTGAGGGGGGAAGAGGGGGAAGCAAGGGGAGAAGAAGGAAGGAAACAGAAATACGTAAAATAGGAGTCTACAAGCAGAATTATTTCTTTTTCCAGACTTCCCTTAGCAAGTCATCAGCAACACTCCACATATTTGTGCAGCTCGATAGCTGCGAGGCACAAGGGCATTCTCCAGGAATGGGGGGGTGGAACTGGAGGATCTTTGAGATCTCTTCCAACCCAAACCATTCCCTAATTCTGTGACTGCAGATCTGAGCAGGGACATCAGCACTGGGCTGCTCCTGAGTTGGAGCAACGGGAAGATGTAGCAGGAAAACCCCACAAATCGAGCAGAGTAGTTTCCTCTTTGCCAGTAGCACAAGATGCACCTTGCTGGGAAGTGTCAACACTTCAGCATTTGCAAAAGAGGCTCTGTCAGGCCTCCCTGCACGAACCCTGATTGCTTTCAGGGCTGAGGCTGCTCAGCTCAGCGGACAGACCCAGGTGCCTCTGGCCCTGTCTCAGCTCCTCTCTGATCAGCCTGTCCTTGAAAAGCAGGTTTTCCATCAGTGCCACCCCTCTGCCTTCCTTCGGGTGGGGAGCTGCCCCCCTTGGGTCTGAGAGTTTGCAGCTCCGGGAAAGGCTGCAGCAAGCTGGAGATCAGATCTGAAAAGGCAGAGCTCATTTGTCTCCCTGACCAGCAGAACGAGCGCTCATGATGTGCAAAATGAGGTTAAAACAATGTCATATATATTGTTCCAGCTTTTTTTCCTCCCTTCTCTTGGTGTCACTGGCAGTAACTGACCAAGACAGAGAGGAGGTCTGGGAGGGAAGGGAAACTCTGTGCTCAAGGTCAATTTTTTTTTCTGGGCTCCAAGCAACAAGAGCAACAAGTCAAACATCTGCCACCAACCCCCGAGCCCATGTGGCAGATTTACACCTCTAAAAGGGGTTTCTCCACTGCTGCTCACATCAGTCCAAGTGTTGGCATCACACCTGTGCTTGCCCAGCTGGCTTGGCTGCAGGTGTGAGGAGTTACCTGCATCCTACCCCTGACAAGCAGAAACATCCTCTTTTTCTATCTTTTATTTTTTTCCACTTGCTGGGAAGATGGGGGCAAATCCAAGAGTCTGTTATCCAGGTGCATGGGATGCAGCAGCTGCTCCACTCTGGGGGCACCAACACAAGAAGAAAGCGTTCAAGAGCTCTGCCAAGGGACCCTGCTCAGTCAGGGCTCCCAGCAAAACTTATTTATTCCCGCCTTGAATTTTTCCTGCGGATGAAGAGCACGTTATCCTTGGAGACACAACCCAGAGCTGTGCTTGCAAATTGAAATCCTGGGCCCTGCACACTTCCTGGGAAGCATCAGCGAAAGCGTGAACACTCACAGCACGCTGCCCTTCACAGGGACATGTCTGCAGGGGCTTTGCTGCTTGCAAGGGTCTCCTGCTCCACGATGGGGGAAAGTGTGGTTTTCTTCTATTAGTTTGTTATTTTTTTTTTTTTTTGTGAAAGGCTTTAGAGGCTGGGATTTGGAAGCATTCCCAGTTTTTGCAAATAAAACTGTGAGTCTGTCTGAGAGCGTTGGAAGAGGAATCTCAGGAACGTGGGAGCGTTCTCCCTGGAGCCGCTCTGGAGTTTCTCCTCTTTTTTGCTTCAAAATATTCCTAAGGCGGTGGTTGTTCTGCACATCTCCAGGTGCTGGAAACAAAGGAGAAGTGAGACCTTACAGCAAGTTTTTTTGGCAAAAAATACAGGCCAAAATTAAAAGCAGGATTTGCCCCTGCAGTTACAGAACCAAAAGAAGGAAATATCAAACTCTGATTCTGCACAACGAGTGAGGACAACGATGGAACAAGTTCCCCAGAGAAACCACGAATGCTCCATCCCTGGAAGTGTTCCAGGCCAGGTTGGATGGGGCTTGGAACAACCTGGGGTAGTGGAAGGTGTCCCTGCCCATGGTGGGGGGTGGAATGAGTTGATCTTTAATGTTCTTTCCAGCCCAAACTATTCTGTGACTCTGAAAAAATATCAGCAGTGTTCCCTGTGTCGGTGACTGCAGTTTATGAAACACCCTCAGCACATAATTTTTCCCCACTTTTCATGTCCCCACACAATGTCAGGACAGCTAAACAGCTTCCAGACTCGGATGGGACTTGAGGAAGAGACATCCAAGGAGCTGAGATAAAAGGCTGCAGTTGTTTCTCAGGCTGTCTGTATTAAAACAAGAGACATTCCTTGCCTGTTGTTCCCCATCCTCATGAAGGATATGGTGACTAATCATAAAATTTCATGGAACAAAAGCTCACGGGCATTTTATTCACTTTTTTTGTGACTTAGAAGTCACAGACAGTTCAGGAATGTGAGGAACCCTGAGAAGAAGTTTTATCTTCTTAACCAAGAACCGGAGCTGCGCAGTACCACAGGCGGGATAATCTATTTCCTCCAGGCTGCTGCCTTAAAAATGTCAAAAAGTTAAAGGGATTTGAGTAAAAATAGCAAACGACATCCTGGATAGTGGGGGAAGCCTTTGTGTCTGATGGGAAGCCAGGGAAGGCAGGAAGGCACCAGGCAAAGCCCAGCACTATCACGGAGCCCAGCTCACATGGGCTGGGATGGGAGAAGGGAGAAAAAACCCTGTGGAAAGTCAAAAATCCAATCTGACCATTATTCTGGGGAAATGGGGTGGTTTCTGCTTGTTCCTGCTACTCTGCCATGTGCATGGGGCCAAAATGAGAATGAGTGCCAGGGCTGGGTTGGCTCTTGGGGGGACAAAACTCCTTCTGCTCCCCACGGCAGCTTTGGTGTGAACAGAAAACCCTGGGATTTATTGCTCAAAGGCCATCCCAGCTAACAGGAGCTCTTGGGATTAGAGCAGCAATGGATGGGCAGTGCCAGTGACCCTGGGATGGAGATGTGGAGCCATGGAGAGTGAGGGGTGGCCTTTTTCCAGGGCTTGGTGCTGAAACGTTGTCTTGGTATAATTGAGTGAAGAAGACTCAGCCTGTCCTCTAACAGCAAATTAAACACAACTTTGTGGGTTTGGTGGTTTGCTGCCAAGTGCCAATGCAGCTCCATATTAATGGCTTATGACAGGATTATTCTCCCTGTTTTTGGCAGGAAGCAGCTCTTTGGCCTTAATCCTGCTTGTGGCTGAGGGGAAAAAACCCAGCATATCCCATGTATTTACCAAAGGTGTCCCTCTCAAATACTGCATAAATCCCAAATTTTCAGAGAGGAGCAGAGCAGAATGACCCTGCATCAACCCAAAAATGCTGCCAGGAGGCAGAGAGAGGTGAGGCCCCTTCATGCACATCCCAGGGTGAAGCTCAGTCTACCCCACGAACAGGAATTCCCCTGTGTAACTGTGGGCATCCATCCTCTCAGTATAAATATAATGTATAAACATCACAATAAATATAAATCTATGTTTTATATAGATATAAAAATAGGATATGTAAAAATATATGTGTGAGGTTGTTAAATCAACAATTCTAAAAAAAATTTAATACTAGTAGTGAGCTCAATATTTAAATGCCTGCAAGAGGGTAAAACCCCCAAACAATAGGGTAGGAAATTGGAAAGCAAAAGGGATTTGTAGTAGTAGGTTTAGGAGGGCAAAGTACTCAGCACACAACCAGGTCAAAACCTCTTTGGGGGGCATCTGGATGAAGACTCCTGCAGCATTAATCCTTTTTAAAATTCACAGACTCCAGCCAGGGACCTCAGTGGTCACAGAGGATCTATTTAAGTGAAAAATCTCCAAATTACACACCCAGCATCCCACCCTTCCCTGTGATGAGAGCCTGGCCAGAGAGGCTTCAAGGGCTCGATTTTGGGAAAAGCTGAGCTGTCAGCACTGGCAGCTGAGCTGCACTGAACTGTACTGGCAGCATCACTGGAAATAAAAGCAGGGGGATTTTTTTTTTTTTTCTTCAAGAGAGAATTTCCAAAATTTCTCCCTGATTGTTGAAGTTTTGTCTGGGTCTGTGAGGATTTGCTGGTGTGGGCAGCAGGGCTGGACTGGTCAGTGCTGGGGCTGGGGGGAGGACAAAGATACGTGTGTGCAAACCACCAAAACCTCCAGGAAAAATGAGGACAGGCCTGAATTTTTATAAGGAGGTCAGCACAGCCGTGGCTTTGTGCTTCCCACGGACCTGCGGACAATGTCCCTTCTCACTGTTACACATTTGCAAAGAGGAGGAGGGGAAAGAATAAAAGTCAAACTTTGTCTCCTGCGCCTTGCCCGTTCCAGCCATGCCCCGCGGGCACAGCAGAGGTGACAGGGTGGCCGGGGTGGAGGTGACACCCCGCAGCACAGAGCTGCCATCCCTGCATCCCTCAGCGAAACACAGAGAGGGGGCGAATTTTGGGAGGTAGAAATGTTTATCTTGACTTCACGCTGGAAATTGTGTGGAGTACCCAGGAGTTAAAGTACGAACAGCTAACTACAGGGAGAGAGGAAAAAAAAAAAAAAAATAGCCCTCGGGAGGCTTCAGTCTGCTTTAAAGTTCTCATGTGGCACAAAACAGAGACATCTGCACTTTTTCTGTGCTTCCTTATCTTCCCCAAAACAGAGGAGCGTTTACCCGCACGAACACAACATTTGTGAGGGGATCCAGGCACAGACACGCTGAAATATTTAAATGTAGCACCACGCTCAGTCAATGACCTTTGCATAATTAGCAGCTCTTTCTCTTTCTGATCATGGAAATGGCCTGTGGCTTCTGCCTTTGTGCTGCCCGCTATAGCCTCCATATGCTCCATTTGCATCCTGGAGTTATCGATCGCCCTGTGTCTCAAATGTAAAGATTTACGGGCAGCCGTGGCAGGGTTGGGGATCCCAGGTGGAGGGGTTGAGGTCTCCGAGGCTTTGGCTGCTGCAGATGGGGCGAGCAGAGGGTTTGGCTGCCTCGGGCCTCGCTAATGAGCTGCAGGTTGGGTCAGTTCTTGGATGAGGAGGCTCCCCGTGGCTCTGTTCCCATCTCTCCCCCCAAAATCAGGCGAACAAAACGCAAAATAATTAAAATAAGACATAGAATGAATCTTGTGAAATGAAAGCTTTCGGGGCAAGGCCAGGTTGGATGGGGCTTGGAGGAACCTGGTCTAGGGGAAGGTGTCCCTGCTCGTGGGATTGGAACAAGGTGAGCTTTAAGGTCCCTTCCAACTCAAGCCATTCCACAGCCTTGCGATTTTGCCAGCACCAGATTTGGATTTATAAGGTTGCTTTTGCTTTCCTGGATGCTTGGATTTGACTAAAACATCTGACCCGAGGGCTCCTTCACTCCAGAAGGCAGATGGCGATTTTTATTAGCAAGTGGTTTCCTGTTCTTTTGATTCCTTCAATAATGTATTTTCTGTTGCTGGAGTTGGATGTACTCTCTGTATATGATTGCTAACCCTTAGCAATGAATTCATGTTGATTTTCTTTCAGCTCAAAGGCTTTCCTCATTCATCTTCGGTCTCTTAATGGCAACAGCAGGTATGTGTGCGCTCTTCTTGTACCAAAAAAAAATTTATCACGTGCTTTTCACAGATTCTTCTGGTGTTTCCATACAAAATCTTCACCTCTTTAACAGGTAAATCTCAGCCACTCGAGTGCCTTTTCCCTGCCCAAAAAAAGGCGAGGAGCTCTCAGCCTCTTCCAGGATAACTCCTTTGTTAAGAACAGGCATTATCTGATGAGGTACAAGGCATCTCCATCCCCTAACGATTCCCGCAGCAATCAGGGGCCCACCAGGATTGTGTTTCTCAGCCATTACCTGATTGCTGTGAAGCACCGTTCCAGCCCGTCCATCTCCTAAAGAGCCCATAATAAAGACAACTCCACCGGAATCCCGACAATAGCGAGCCTTTCAGCTTGTGGAGATAATGACTGACTAATTACCCCGAGGGGGGAGAAGTGACCATCTCCAGCCACCTCTGCAGCCGGCAGGAAGGCAGCGCTCCGGATTTTGGGAGCTGCCCCTTGGTTTCACAGGATGTCGCTCCTTCTGCCGCATCCTCCTGACATCTGCGCGGATGGTGGTCGCTGCTTTTTGGTGCTGCGTTTGTTGTGGTTTCTTTCCTTCCTTTTTTTTTTCTCCCCCTTGCTCAGATTTCAAGGATTTTGGGGGTTGCAGCAGCCTTTATTTTTTTTTAATTTTTTTTTTTTCTCTGAGTTTATGCACTGGCTGGCTGAAGGCAGCCTGGAAGGCTGCCAGGGGCACCTGGCAATGCACTCAGTAAATTATAGCAGTGAAAAGAATGTCAGATGCTGGGAGGGAGTTATAAGGCTTTACTGGTGTGTACACTTTGGAGGCCAAATGCTGCTTTTCGAACATACTCAGGTATGACCTGGCATCTCTTTACCCTAACAAGATGTAGAGGAGAAAATGATGAATCGCCAGCTCCTGCTGCCCACGAAGAGCTCCCAAGTTGTTGTTAAGCACAGAATGGACTCACAGAGTAGTCTGGGCTGGAAGGGACCCTTAAATGTCACCTTGCAATGAGGAGTGATTGTCACTCTCGTTTTTTAAGTTTTCTGAGGCACTTTCTAACTTGATGTTTTTCATAGTTCTTAGTTCTTTCTCACACACGGGTGTTGTTATCAGAAGTATGTTTTTGTTACAATGAAGTTATTTACATACTTTCTCTTGGTGTGAAGAACAACTGATGGGCAGTTGTCTTGATCAACGGGATGGGAGAGGTGTGGAAATCCCTGGTCTGTGTGGAAATATTATAAATATGGAGTCAGATGTTTTAATAAATAGTTTAAACCTTCTCACAAGAAAGTGTGTCCGTGTGTGTCCTTGCATGTCCCACAGTGATAGAGTGACATCCTCAAGTACAGCAGGCTGCTCAGAGCCCTGTCCAGCCTCTGTCTTGAATATTTTCAGTGCTGGTCACCCTCCACCTCTTTGGCTAAACTTCAGTGCTCCACCACCCCCATCACAAAACCTTCCTCAAAGAACACGAGGTCCCACCAAGATCCCGCAGTCCTTTCTGTCCCACCAAGCCCCAGAGCGTTTTCCTTCTCCAAAATCAGCGCTGCAAAGATTGCCAAAGGCAGTGATGAGGAATTTGGGGAGACAAGGGGATGGGCTCCCACAGGCTCAGTGTTTTTGGCTGTGGAGCTGAGCCCTGCTCTGGAGCAGCCCGGGCTGGCTCACACTGGAGATGTGGAGGAGGTTTCTGTAACCTGCTGATTATCTGAATGGGAGCTGGGGGAATGTCTCTTGTTTCTAATGTGCAGTAATTTCTGAAATGCATTTCATTCTCCGTAGCAGGAATATGTGAAAGTGATGTTTGATTTTAAAGTGTCTTTGTGGGTGTTCATGCTTTGCTGGTGGGTGAGATATTTTGGCACCTGCAGACTGGGGAAATTTTGGGTCTGACGTTCATGGAGCTGGTACTGATGGCTCCCATCACCCTGAAACTCCTCGAGCATCCCCTGAAAAGTGGATTTCTTGGCTGATAAGAACTGGTTGTGTGATACCAGCAGCTAGAGGGGGTTTTCAGGGATCGGTGCAATGACAAACCCTCACCATGGGAGTCTTTCACACCAGAGCCAGGCTGAGATCACAGATCTGTGCTTTGCCACAGCTCCAGAGCTTGGAAAGCAGAGCTCCTCTCCTGCCCCATATCCTGCAATGATTTGGATGTTCCCATTATGTCTGACTGGAGGAAATCTGGGTGATTTATGGGATGGCTGAATTTCTCTTTGTGGATGGGGACCCAGCCATCTGCTCTGGAAGCTGCTCCCGGCGGGGATGGGGACCATCATTGATTGCCAGGGATGGCTCCTGCAGGAGGATGATGTGGTCCAAGCCCAGGGATCCAGATTCACCAGCTTTGTCTGCTGGGATAAATGTCAGAGCAGCAGAATTTCCCCTAAATTAGGTACAAGTGAATTACAGGGAAACTGTGCCCACCTTTTGCATCCCAGCACCGTGTTCGTGTTAACTTTGCAGTGGAGCCAAAATTTAAAAGGAAAAAGAGGTGAAATCCTGAAGAGCAAAACTCCATTCCCAAAACAGCAACTGGGCTAGGATAGAGGGATGTGGTGATTTGGGAGGGGATTTGTCTCTGAGGTCCTCAGCAGGATTTGGAGCTGTGGCTGGACCCGAATCCTCCTGGGAAAAGTACAATAAAGGCAACGCCGAGATTTGGGCTGCCAGTGTTCTGATTTTGGCAGGCACACACAAAAGGTGTTTATTTTTATTCCCCCTCAGCTAACACAAGTCCTTCAGGAATGGAGCTGCAAAGTGCTGCTGTTCCAGGAACGGGGGTGGGCTGTGGGGCACAGGAAAAGGGACTCAGAACATCCCTCTGGAATAACCCACACTGCTGTAAAAGATGTACAGAACCATCTGGGGACGTGTTGTGCTTTAGAGTTAGATCATTCTTTTTCAAGGGAAGGACCTGGAGTGCTGTAACACCTGGGATGCCTTTCTGGAATGACAATAGCTCAATTAGAGCCAGACATTAGACAGATATGGCTAAGGTCATCTTCTATCTACTTTACTTGGACATTTTCTTGCTGGGTCCTTCTAGAACTCCTTGCAGTCAGCTTAAAAATGTTTTTGGCTTGTCAGCAAACTTTCCCATTAGAAGTCAGCAGCCTGGCCAGGGCCCCACGATACCACAAAATCCCAGCAATAACCTCTCCCCACTGTGAAAATGAAAACTGATTTCCAGCCTTTGCTTTCTCTTGTCTCAGCTGCTAATCCATGCAGCCCTTTCTTTATCTCATGTAACTTTTATCTCTTTGACAGCTCTCGTGGTGCCAAAGCTTTGCTGAACCCCAGGTATGTGATGCACACGCAATCACCTCCTGCAACACATTCATTGACTGCTTTAAGGGGTGTGAATGCGTTATAAACTTGGACTTCTTCCTGCAAAAACTTCCTATTGCCCTTTCCCTGGTGTATCAGATCTTCCCAGTGCATCCCAGGTATCCATATTCACCCAAACTCCATTGTATTTTCATTTGTGTAGTGCAGATCTTTGACTCTTAAAGTTTAAGTTCTTAAACTTGCTTCTTCAGTGGCAAGTTTGTTTTTTCTCATCCTGCAGACAAGTTCAATCCTTCACAGAACAGTACAAATGCAAAAATATAATAATATATTTATATAATGTTTTATAGAATATAATTATACAAACACAATTATTCATATCACTGCATTTGAATCTCTTTCCAAGTCTTGGGCCAGTGATGTCTCATGCTGGAAATTCCTCTGTCAATTTACCTTTTCATTCCAAAATTTTCCTGGTGACACTTATATTTAAGAAGCTCATCAGAGCCACTACAGAAAAGGAGGGTTTTTCTGTGGGAGCTCATTTACTCGACCCACCAGTGGTTTTTTTCACCCCAAACTTCTCACTTTTACTGCCTGCTGGTCCCAGTGAGTCCCTGGTTGATTTTCTGTCTCTGCTAAGTTTTTATGAGCACTTTTATGCCTCTGGTAAATTGCTTTGAAATATCTTCTCCCCTTGCCTTGCTGTGGTTTTATATTTGCCAGTGTTTGTGCTATATTCCATTTCTCTCATTTTTGACAGCTATCTTTTTTGTTCCTAATAGCCTTCCCCACTCTGCTACTTAACTTCTTTGCTTTTAAAAATTCCTTTAGGGTCTTTATTAAGGAGTGTTACACATCAAGCTGGAGCCTGTACTGTATCTTTAAGCTGCTTCCAGG
The DNA here is from genome assembly GCA_013397245.1 of Thryothorus ludovicianus. Lineage (NCBI taxonomy): Eukaryota > Metazoa > Chordata > Aves > Passeriformes > Certhiidae > Thryothorus > Thryothorus ludovicianus. The sequence goes on along the minus strand of VZTB01008050.1, from coordinate 51,109 downwards.
GTATTTGAAAGTATTTTATCCTTCCAGCTCTTCCACTTATTTTTTAATGCAATTCTCCCCTCTAAATTTTAGGTGGTACGATGAGTCCAGACCGTTACATGCCATGGTGGAAAATTAAGACAACAGGAGAGATTCTTTAATGGAGTAAGGAAAAGGAAATCTGTTTTAGCCTGACCTAAATTAGGCACTGAACCCCTGAAACATGGACTGAGAGGCTCCCCTAAACATGCTAATGTTGGTATTGCATCATTATGAGCAATCACATCTTTTCCTGTAATTTATTTATCAAATCTACTTTTAAAACACTTGCTGCTTTTTTTTCTGCTGTTTCTAATTGGTGGCTGCTTGAGAGCCTCACTCACCTGCCACTCACCTGGAGACTTTCCAGCCTGAAAGGCAGAACCCACCCAGGTGATACCTGCTTCATTCTAACCTTAGAGCTGAGAGAGTTTTTCTCCTTTCCTGGGGCTTATTCCCCTCCTTGGAGCACCAAACCCAGGCTGCTGTGACCTCAGATTTCATTTTGCCAGTCCCAACCATCCCTCCTGATGGCTGAACATAAACCTGATCCCAGTCCTGGCTGAACATAAACCTGATCCCAGTCCTGGGAGCCTCTGTGTGAGCAGTGCAGGGCTGGGAATGGAGAGCCTGGTGCCTGTTTGGGCTCTGATCACCTGTGCCAGGGGTTCCAGGGGCGCTGGGAGCTGCAGGTGTGAGCCAGGGGCTGCTTAGACCCAGAGATCCCAGGATGGTTTGGCTTGGAAGGATCTTAAGGCTCATCCCATTCCCACCCCCTGCCCTGGGCAGAGTCTCCTTCCACTATCCCAGAGTGCTCCAACCCCGTCCAGCCTGGCCCTGGATAATCCCAGAGATCCAGGGACAGCCACAGCTTCTCTGTGCCAGGGCCTCCTCACCCTCACAGGGAAAAATTCCTTCCCAATATCCCATCTAAATCTCCCCTCTTTTTCTTTAAAAACCTCTTTTGATACTTCTGAAGCCCATTCCCTAAGCCCTGATTCATAAAAGCACTGAAGTACACTCAGAGTCCAGCACATCTGGAAGTACTTTGCTGAATTAGAGCTTTATTAATCTTCCTGCATTTAAAATAACTTTTTATTACATTTTTAAAAATAAAGGGGCATGTACTATTTCTTCATGTTTGGGATTTTTTTTTTTTTCCCAAACATTGATTTTTAATGCCTGCCTGGCTTGGCTGGATATTCCTCCATCCAGCCAAGCAGCTGCTTGTGCTAAACCTGAGAGCAAAATCCCTCTTTCAGTGTTGATGCAGCCCAGAATGAGCTTCAGGTTATCTGTGACTCCCACTTTTAGTGGAAAACAACCAAACCTCCCTGAAAAGCCACCCTGAGACAACACAAATCCGAAAAGGAAGGATGTTTTGAGCTGAAAAGTAACAGAGTGCAGCTGTGGGTATATTTCTCAATTATTTTAAAGGGTTTGGGGAAAAATTCCAGCCAAGTGTTGCTCACACCAGTTGCAAAAGGAATTTTTTGGAGCTGGGGAAAATAGAGGGGCTTGGATTTGGGGTTGTGATCTGTGTGGGATCAGTGTGTAATGTGTGGCAGAGCTGCTGCCCACTCCTGGCTCTGCTTCATTAGCCAAAATGTAGAAATTTTAAATATTAAACAATTCTAAGCACGTTTCCAGTGCTGGCAGCTATTGGTCCTTGGGAATTGAAATGAGAAAACCTAAAAATTTGGTGAGAAAAGACTCAGCAGCCCTCAGAACACCTTGTGGGGCTGATCTTCCCTCAGCCTAAACACCCTGTGGGCAGAATGAAGAGACTGGACACGGGCAAATAAAGCACATTTCTAAGGGAAAAAAAGGAATGGATCAGCCCAAGCTCAGGGTTTATGTCACAGTCTCCCACCACAGGTAATGGCAGGTGAGCGCCCCTCACCCCAGCACAGCTCATCCCCCTCCTACAAACACCACAGGTGTAAATATTCCCCCGTGAATCCCACTGGGATCCTTCTTTTCCCCTGTACAATCATTTTTCAGCAATGCCAAGAAGAGCATTTTCTGGCTTTAATAATTTGTTTCAGCAGTGCAAACCTGTGCGTTTTCTGTAGTCATGGAGTGGGAGTCACTTCTGTGTTTAATGCCACTGCTTTGCACACCAGGGAAAAACCCCACAGGTTTGGGGAAAGGCTGCAGAGCTGCCCAACTTCCCCTGATTTCCAAAAAGAGCAGCTCTAGAAAAGGAGGAAGTGGAAAAGAGGGGCAAAATCAGGACCTCCAGGGTCCTTCCTCATCCCTCCATCCCAGGGGGAGCAGTAAAGGATGCTCCAAGCCCAGACACAGCCCTGACTTGTGGGAGCCCATCTGAGCTGAGCTGCTCGGGAGCGTTTTTTGGGAGAGGGTTGGAGTTTGGTAATGTCGTGTGAAAGGCAGGTCTTGCTTTCAGGGGAGAAATGCAGAAGTTGAAGAGGATGCAGCCTTGTTTGTTTTCCACACTGTTTTTGGGAATGTATTTGTTTCCTCTGGCAGTGACTTACGGCCCGGCTTTCTTTTCTATTTTGTTAGAGCAATAAAGAAGATAAATCTGTAATAATTCAGCTCCCTGTCTTCAATAAAATCTTGTCTTCTTCACACGGCCCCTGGGAGGATCTCCATTTTGCAGCCCTTCGAGATTGGTTGTGTTTTTCCATTTCACCTCTTCACCAGAACGACAGAAAAATAATATTACCAGTAAAATTAATAGCTAAATACAATTTCTGGCAGAGGGAAAGCTTCTGGCAGGAGGAGCTGGATCCCGAGCGTGACTGTGCCGGCCCCAAGGATGCTCTTGAGCAAAGGGGGATGCTCTCACTGCTTCTGTCTTTGATAATGGGTTGGAAACCTCAAATATCAGCTAATGAGAATTTCTATCTTCACTATGGGCTAACATCAAGCCAATCTGTGTTGGTTTTGGGCTTTAGTCAGGTGTAGAGGACAAAGGAGGAGAGATGGGGATGGTGGTGGGGGAGACACCGAGGAAGGAAAAAAAAAAATCCTTGGAAGTCATAGAATGGGTTGGGTTGGGAAGGTCCTGAAAGACCACTGGAGAACAAAGGGGGTGAGGGCATTTCTGTGCCTTCAGAGGAAAAAATGGACAGAAGAGGCTGGGATGTGGGATCCACGGCTCCGGCCACCTCCGGGGATGGCAGACAGGAGAAGGGACAGGAGGGACAGGAGAAGGGACAGGAGAAGGGACAGGAGAAGGGGCAG
>VZTB01008050.1:0-39893 GCA_013397245.1 Thryothorus ludovicianus | reverse complement strand
TTCCTCAGTTATTTATTAGAATTCATCTTTATAACTGTCCCAAGGTCGGGCTCCACACATATCACAATCACAAACACACACGTTGCCTGTATTTACCTGACATAAAACACAGCTTTGTATTTCACAGTTCCCAGTTTGTCCTGAGCTCTTGTGACTGGTGTGGCTGTGAAACCTCCCCAGGATGACTCCTCTGGTGTTTTAGCTGCATTCTTTGTTTAATGCTTCTTGTGGTGTCACCTCACTTGTGTCTGGTTATTCTGCACTGTCGCACTCGTGGCTTATTTGTCCTGTAGGCATCAAGGCAAGTGAGGCAGGGGAGGATTTGGTCTAAGCTCCCAGCTTGAAGCAGGATCTCGAGCTGGTTCCCAGTGTACTTTGTGCTCTCAAATCCCTTTTTGCCTCTGCTGTTTGATACCCTAAATCTCATTTGTGTTGAGGATGTTTTTTCTTTTATCAACAGAAATCCTTATGTTTATTCTCGCTCTGTCCCAAGGTCACCACTGAAGGCTTGCATGTGACTTGTCACGGGTTTAAACCTTGAGGGACAGGAATGAGGATGCTGGCATAGGGACTGTGCCTGCTTCCAGAGGCTTCTGAGGCAAAGCTGCTCATTTTGTTTGTTTTATAAAGGCATCACTAAATGGTACCCTTGCATTTTTCCCTTCACCTGCATAGACCAGTATGTTGAGGAGCTCCTGCCTTTTCTTTAGAGGGCTTATTTCCCTCTTGATAAGATGCAGTTCAGAATTTTATGCCTCCCTTACCTTTACATCATATTTATTTTTAGGCATCTCCTGGGTGTAGCTTTATGTGGGTCTTGAGTTCATAGTGACGTTCCCTTGCTTTGGGGGACCAATTTGTGCCTTGCCTGACAAACTGTAAGTAACATCTGGGATTAGACTGCTTTAATCCTATTACTTGCTAGCCTAGAATAGTCTTGGTGCTCATGTTAAGCAGAGGGTACAGTGGAGAGCAGTGGGGGTTCCCAAGCAGAGATTAGTGAGCTCTGGGGACAGGGCAGGAGCAGGACAGGGCTGTCCCAAACTCCTCTGCACCTCCAGCTGTGCCCCCTCTGTGCTGACTCCTCTGTCTGACCTTGGGATGTGACCTCCTGTGCAAATACTCTCCCTGGGCCTCTGCAGTGTTGATGGCTGAATAATGATTTAAAACCAAAGAGTAGGGGAGGACAGCAGGCAGCAAACTGTTTGTAGGGTTTTCTTAAAGTCTGAGTAGGCATCGTGGTGCTGGGAATTCAGCACTAAAGGGTAACCTGACTTTGGGTTTGCCTAGGAATAAACATCTGCCCTGCCCTTCCCACAAACAGCACTTGTTGGCTTGAGTTACAAGATCTTGGGATCCAGGAAGACAGCCCTTGTAGGCAGTCTCTGTACAGTGAAACTTCAGCAGTTCTAAACATTTGCTGTTTGAAGGCTTGTCACTGAGGGGCCGTGTGGCAGGAGGCCACAGCATTTCAGTGTGATGGAGTTATGAGTGATGTATGAACAGGGTGACACTGGACTTGCATTGTCTTCATCTAGACAATGCTTCTACAGTTACTCACTCTGATTAGTATAACCTCCGTTCCTAAAAATAGCAAGTATCAGCTGTTTTGCAGTGAAGTTTTGCTCAGTTCTTGGTATTCCAGCCTTGGAAGTCCTCGTGTGAGGTCACAGGGAGGCATGCACACAGCTGGGGAGTACAGCAATTGTTGGCTCATGGAGAAGAGAGAGTAATTCTGCTAAAAGCTTTCCTCTGTTTCACAACAGAAATGTCATCTGGAGTGAACACTTTACAAACAGCAGTTGTGAAAATGGATACAGACAATGTCTACGAAGCTGAAGGGTTTCTTGCTTTAAAAGCCAAGTGATTTGGAGATGGGCTCTATTTGATGAGGAATGATGTGAAGGTGCTGATAGCTGAAGGACCTGTTTAGGCAATCCTGCTTTCAATAGCAGTTTGCTTCTGCTGGAGGGAAGGAAACCAAGCAAACTCTGCTTTGTGTTTCTGAGAATGATTTACTTCAGGTCATTTAACAGTATAATTTTTAATATTGCACACTGACCTCACTGTAATAGAACTCGTGTTTCAAGGAGGATGGAGTAGATGTGGGCTGCACCTAATCTGGGTAGCAGAAGGTTTCCTGTTCTAGGGAATTGGTACTGAGGCCACACGTGCCCTCACTGAGTGTTTGTCAATAAAGACCTGATGTTATTCTGTCATATTTATTGCTTATATTAACTATGCTATAGCTACATTGCTGTGTAGCAACTAATTGTGTTTAGCAGAGGTGCTGGCAGCTGCCCAGGGAGCCCAGTACTCTGTGAAAATGTCTGTTGTGCTGCTTCTCCAAAAGAGTGAGGACAGGCAAGAAAATTGAGACAGCTGGCACATAGTGGGTTAAAAGGAGAAGGCCTAGAAGCATTGTGGCCATCTCCTTGAGTACTGTGATGTTAACTGAACCCTGCTGTTGCAAAATTTTGTTTTTCTCTTTACATTCAAGGACTTGAGGACAAAAAGTTATCAGTCTTTTTCTTTGAGGGACACTTTTTAACTTTTTTAACTTCTTGAACTGTAGTGATGTGTTTAGTGGGTTTTCAAATTATTCTTCACCCAGAAATGTGTGCTGTCTTTAATTTAGAATCCAGTTCATAAGCTGAAATGAAACAGTTTTATTCTTCAAACTGGCTGGCTTTAGGAACACCTCAACAGACAGGCAGGCTTCAAACTTCTGAGGTGTATCCTCTTAAGGCATGGAAATCATGGGTGAGGACAGAGTGGGACTGGCTGTGGAAACAATTAGTCACTGTATGAAAGTAAACAAATTGAAGGGAATAAAAGCTTGAATCTCTGCTTGCCTGTTACAAATAAACTGGAGCCCAAATGTGCAAACCCTGGAGCACGTGCCCCTGGGAAGAGTGAAAGAACTGTTTAGTCTGGCCACAGAAGTTAATGGGCTGAAACTTTGATATAAGCACAGCTGTATTTCTTCATGTGCAACAGCATGAATTCATTTTGATTGTTGGTGTCTGATTTAGTGGTGGTGGAGGCACAGCCTTTGAAACAGGAGTAGGGTTTGTGTGCCCTCCTTTTTGAGGGCTGCGTGGTTCCTGCTTCCCAGCACATCCCGTGGCAGGGTTCAGCACCTCACACACTGCCTGTGTTTTTTATGGAACATTGACTAATATACCAAAATGTTGCTGTACTTTCAACTTGCCTTCCTCCTAGTGCATGTTTGACCTCTGAGAGCAAATAGCTGTGCAGCTCAATACTTGGATTCAAAATCGTTTTGGTGTTGAAGAATAATCTTTCAGACTTGATAGGATTCATTGCCTCGTGCTTGCCCTAACCTTCCTGCTAACATACATGCAGTACTTACTTTGAATTGCATTCTGAATCTTAAAATTTGCTGCAGTGGTTTCTCAGAGCAGGGAGTTTTGGTTCATGAGTTTGGTGTGTGGCTTTCTGTGCAGAGCCCCCATTCCAGAGCCACGTGTGTGATGGGAGAGGTGGCAGTGCCCTGCTGCAGCTCTGCACTATGGAGGAATTTTTCATAAGTGTTCCCTCATCTGACTCTGCCACAAGATTTAATTAAATGTACTGTCAGTGCCTTGGTGGCTTTTGCCAGAAAACTACCAGCAAATTGAGCAGATGGAATGATTTGGTGTCGGGGCAGATCTACGAGGAGGCAGGGGTTGGTTCATATGAGCAGCTGAATAACTTCTTCCATCAGAGCAAAAACTGGAGAAGGATGTTTGGCAACAGCCAAATGGACAAGCCTTGCACGGTTTTTTACTCTACTTTTGTTTTAGGCCTGGCTTCACTGGAAGAATGAAAAGAATGAAAGATGAGGGATGTCTTTTGGTGCTGGTGCTGGCATTCCAGGAGGTTGCAGATCTGGCTCCATGGGCAGTGGAAGCTGTGGTGCTTTGCTCTTACTGTCTGGGCTGAGCTTTGTTCCCTGGCTGAGATGCCTTGCTCAAGGTGCCAGGGTAGAGGCTGCCAGCTGCTTGGTTGGTCTTAGGGATGTGCACTGCAAATTTTTCCCCCTAATTTCCACAAATGTTTTCTTAATACCCAAATGTTCTTTGCTACCCTTTTTGGTAATGAGTCCCTGCACCCGTTTCAAAGACTGATGGAGCTTTCCCAAAATCTCTAGATATGTTACTTCTTTGGCCTATGAAAGATAACTAAGCTGGGTTTTTTCCAATATTTTCACAATCTGCTTGCTGTCAGAGCAAAAGAGCTTTAACTTTTGACTTGGGTTTGGTGCCTATTTCCATGTTTGAGCACAAAATGCTGGAGTTCCATTGCTGGCTTAGCTGTGCCTTATCTCTAGTTGTGCAATCCCACTTCCAGCTGCAAGACTGGAGTGCCATATATCCAGTTTTATTGGGAGTTTGGCGTTTCCAACATGCAGACCCTGGTGTTATCCAGCAAACAGCTGTCCGTGTAAGGATGCTGGAAGATTACAGAGAGTACAGTTCCCTCTGTAAGCAAAGCCAGGGTTTAAGTGATTATCAGGGTCTAAGTCAAGCTCTGTGTGCCCTCCTAGTTTATTATGTGCAACGTGGCTTCAAATTCAGCTCAGGAATTGGCCTCTGATCACGTATTGCTGGTTTGCACTTTCAGCTCTTTGGAGGAGACTCGTTTGTATTGTGGCTTTAGCTACTAGAAATCTCTTGATGTACAGAGAACAATGGTAAAATGATATTTTGTTCAAGGGTGAGCAGATTCTTGAGGCTAAAGTGATTTGCTCTTTCACCTCTGGGCATTCTATAGCCAATGCAGGCGGGAAGGAAGGAACTGGATTTGGGGTTGGCTGGGCTCCAGTTGCAAACTCTACTCAGACCCAAGCCAGAAGGAGCCTGGGCTTATTTGTAAATTGAGGAAAACCAGCTGTGTCACTGTTGTGAACTGATGAAATTAGTTATGAATGTGTCACATGGTAAAAGGGGGATGCTTTGTGCTGTGCAGAGATTGAGAAATGCATTAAAGATCAGTTTGTCATGCCTAAGTCAAGAGACCCAAACACTTAGCTGAGTTAAACTAAAAGAGATAGGAATGTATGATGCTCTTTAATATCCAGAAAATAAGTGTATTCATTTGTAAAAACAACTCATTTGTTGTAACCATGAGTACAAAGGGATGTTCTCCCACCTCCTGCACCATTCATTGTTACTTGGGCATGAAGTGGAGCTTGTGTAAGTGACTGAGCAGCTTTTGGTTTACTTAGTCATTATTAAATCCAAGGGCTGGTTTGGTTAGGGATAACACATATTTCCTTTTCTTCTTGCTTCTCTTCCTAGACTTTACTCTCTCTTTGGAGAAAGATGGAGTTTATTTGATGTACAGACCTATGCAGTGTGACAGCTATTGTCAAAATTTAAAAAATGTGATCCAGCAAGCAGAATTTGACTTGTAGTTTCCTGTTGTTTGTTTTGGAAGAACAAAAGTTGAGACAATGACTGTTCAGATGGGCAGTTTGTCTTGGCATAAGCGAATCCTGGTTCAAATCTGGAGAAGTTTTGGAGAGGTGCTTGTTTCACACTGATGGTAATATCTGCTTGTAGCCCCTTGAACTGCAGGTGTTTGTGGTGAGGGATAAACTGTTCAAGGATCTGGTGCTGGGACTGAACAAGGTGTCGGTTTTGGGATGGTGATGCCGCAGCTGGAGAGGAGCAGTCACTGCTCCTGGGTGTCCAGGCAGTTTTCTGGCAGGAGGACACTGGATCCTCAGCTCTGCTGGCACCACGGGCTCCCAATCCCAGTCATTTTCCATCTGCCTCTGGTGAATACGCCCTGATTTACTGAGAGCTGCAGTGACAGGTGAGGTTGTAGCGTGTAACTGGAAATGAAGGATGTCACTGAACTGATTTCATTCCACAGCCTCCCGATGCTGTTTGAGCTCAGGTGAGGAGAGGCTGTAAGATGAATGAGATTCCCACCCCCCTCCTTGTTAGACATCAGGGAATCCGTGTGACTGATTCTCACCTCTGAGAAAAAGCTTCAATTGGAGCTGTCACCTCAGTAGACAAAGAAGGAATCCAGCTGCAAGATATGTACCCAGAGGAAATCATGCTTTGCTGGTTCCCTGCCTTATGAAACTCCTTGTTTTTTCATTGTTCTCCTTGTCACTGCTATTGCTTCACCTCTGCTGCCTGCAGAAGTATTAACAGTGTTGGGATTTCAACTTTGAGTGAGTGGGAATGGACACAAATGTTCTGCTACCCCAGGTAAATGTTCTGCAGGCCAAGTAACTGAGGGGTGGATGTAGAGGAGGTTTGGGAATGTTGCCTTTTTTTTTTGAAAAACAGCTTTTTGGAGTCATTTTGAGCACAGCCTGAAACTGCTTTGAAAATTGTCAACAATGTCTCATGTAGTTTAGCAGCCTCGTATTTCGCCTCATGTATGAGCTCAGTTCAGAGCTAAGAATAGTATTCTGTGTTACTCAAACATTTAAATTTTCTGGATGTGGAAGGTCTCCTTTTCCTAATGGTTGTAAAATAGCCTAGTGGAGGATTTTTGTCCTTGGCTAAAACTCTGAAAGGAAAAATTTGGGATTTGTCCAGACATGAGCGCTTCTCCTGAATATTTCAGGCTTGTTCCTTTGTAATGGGCTGTTCCAGATTTACTTGAGTTTTACAAAGATACTGAAACAAACTGATGGGGTGTGAGTCTTTCTGGATGTCATTCTTATCTTCTGCTCCCCCTCAATGTGGTGCAGCCAGGGAGATTTCTACAAATGCTCTTTTTTGATAGGGATGTAGGAGGAAAAGAAAACACTTGTGGGAGACCCTTAGAGATATTCCTATGGGTATAACTCCAAAGAATTGGCAGAGTAGCAAGGGAATGTGTGGTTTGTGTTCTGAAATGCACCTGCAGTACCTTTAGCTGGGCAAGGGAGGATAGGAAAGAATTTGGTATCTGCAAAACCCACATAAAAACGAGATGGGACAGACATAATCTGAGCCTCGCACATCCTCATGCACTGCAGTGGCTGCAGAGCTCTTTAGCTTTGTAGCACTCCCCTCTCCAGCTGGAAACAGTGCAGCATGGCCAAGGTGCCCTTATGGAGAGTGATGTCAGGTATAAAAACTTGAGGGCAGCAGGGAATCTCTGGAGCCAGGCAGCTGTAATCAATTACTTGATTTCTGTGTCTCTGAACTAGCTCCTGCAGTCATGCTTTGCTGGGCAATGCACTTCCAATTTCAGTCCTGGGCTCATGAGCTTTATTTCCACAGCTGAATTTCCATTTGGCTTGCAAAAGCTGCTTCTGAGTCCTGTAATGCTGTTTGATATTATGGGCTGTACTTGGGGAAACACTGCTTTAAACAGATCCTCTGTTTTCGTGGTCTGGTTTGCCCCATAGGGGCAAAGTTTGCCTTTAAACTCAAAGGAATCTAGAGAAATAGAGGGAAACATATGGGGTGGCTTGTTTTCTTGAAAGTTGGTGAACAAAAATAGTAATAGTATGCTGTCTGCCTTTGTGGATGTTGGCAGAGAAAAAGAGCTGGATTTCGAAAGGAAAAAATTGGAGGGAGAACTATCTGTGGTTTTAAAGTTATTTTCTGTTTTACAAACCATTGTGCCACTTGTGCACATTACTCAGTATCTGTTGGAATGAAAGTTCAGCCTGCAGAGTGTACCCAGAAGCAGGCAGGCTGGAACAGCCCTGCAAAATGAGCTGAGTGAGAATTTTGCTCGAGGAAACTTCTCTGCTGTAGAGCTTTCAGTGTGGCTTCAGCATTTCAGAGCTTGCATGTGTGTATAAACACAGTCTCGTGTGGCTGTCTTGCATAGAACTCCTTGAGTGAGGAGGAGATGCCTTCCCATCTGCAGAGCCCAGCAGTGCAGGATCTCTTGTTCAGGACTGAGATTCTTCAGAGATCAGAGTCCCTGAGCATTTGGATGTGAAAAAAAACACCCCAGGAGTTCATCACTTCTGTTGCTTTGATTCATTCTTAGTGAGAGGTGTTTTCTGAGGCCTGTGAAAGGTCAGTGTTTATTTTATGTAGCGTTTTGGGGAGCCCTCCTAAAGGGAAGCAAAATCTCAAAATTCTCTTGGTGAAAGAATTAAACTGAAAGACTTTACTGTTCTGAAGGTACATAGATCAGAATTCATTTTGCTGATCAGCAGTAAACACTTAATAGCTTTGCAGAAATCCTTTCCTGGCTAGAGATGTCTGATTAACTTTGTTATAGATTATGATAAAAGCAAACACCCAAGGTTGCTGTGAATTAGTAAGCTGTCAGCGTGTTTTAAGTCTGAAGAAGATATATTGAAGTCTAGCTCTCTGCACTGCTGCACTGTTAATTTCTGGTTTATTAAGACTTTTTAAAAAAACCTCACAATTACAGCAGTGCTGTGATGCCTCTACCTATGTTTTGCACAAGGATCCAGTGGGTTTCAGGTAGTTCTTTCAGACTGGGTATGAAGAATAATTTTTCCTGTGTGGATTTTAGGGCACATAACACACTTGCTAACCAAGAACAGGCAGAAAGACAATTATTTGCTTTTTCTCTTAACTTACCCACTCTAAATGTGCTAGGAGCAGGGAGTGCAGTAGATTATCTTCCCTTTGACAGCTTGTGCCATGGAGCAGCTGAAATAATGCAGAATCAGTGATATTAAGGAAGCTGCTGTGTTCAGAGGCAGCAATGCTTGCAAGTGCTACAAAGAAGGAAACCAAATGCTTTATTTTCTGTTTCTGAGGCAAATATTTGGGATTCTGTTGAGCAGTTGGGGTTAAACTGGGAGCTGTGCATTTGTAAGGGTGTCTTTTTCACTGGGAAACTAAAAGGAATCTCAAAATTGTTAGAATTAGACTCAGAATTTGCAGCTAGGATGCTGTAGTTGAGTGCCTCACTTTCTATTCAGTGCACTGCTGATGAGATCACCTATATTCACAAAATGGATGCAAATTTTATCTCTTCCTCTGTGCTCAATGGTACTGAAACCAACCTAAGAAGATTCTTGTCATGCTTGAGTGTTTGAAAAAGCTGTATCAGACATCCTGGAACTTCTTCCACCGTCTGTGAAATCACAAAAATGACATTGCACTGCTCGTATTTGGAGGTGAACTGAAGTTATAAGAAAGCTATCACCTTTTCTTATGAAAATGTGAACTGTCAAATAGTCCTTGATAGGGTTTTAGGGAAAGCACTTGATTTCATAGGAAATGGCTGTTGGGACTGTGCTTTTATTTTCAATGGCTCCAATAGTCCTTTGAGTGAAATGTAGTTTCTCCATAATGTTTAATGTAGCACAGTTTCAGCTGTAACATTATGTTATTACTGTTCATTCCTCAGGCTAAAATTGGAGCAGTTTGGTTTTGCACCTTCCATGATGTGGGAGGTGCAGATAGGTTGGGAGAATGTTCAGAATGTCAGGGCAGGTGAGTTTCGAGGTCTCTCATCCCCTTCCATGCTATGAAGTCTAATTTGCCTCAATTTTGAAATCTGCAGCCTTTTCTTGATCTGATGTTTAACAGCAGATTGTAAATAGTTTCCAAACAAGGCTGTGTGGTTCCTAAGCCTCTGGTGGTATGGATCAAGAGTTTTCCTCCTTCCCTTCTTCCCTCCTGTGCACTGAAACCCAGCTGTGTGCAGTACTTTGCTTTGAAAGGGATTTTGTGTTTTTCTGACTTGTTTTGAGTGCAGTGAAAGTCAGATCTCGCTTTCTGCTGTACCTGTGTGTGTTTAACCAAATCCCAAATGAAACAAGTCCAGTGGCATTTGGTAGATTATGGATCCTTCTCAGATGAGCAGCATTTCCTCCGTGCCATGAGAGGTTTAGGGTTGGAAAGAGGATTCTCTGAACACGGTGCTCTTGTGCTCTTTTAGCTGGAATCAAAAGCTTGCTTTGAATTGAACCTGATTAGTTTATACCTTGTATTTTGCTGTGCTTTACCATTGCTGGTTTTATGCAGTGGTGAATGGTTTTAGCTGAGAGCTTTGGAGATGGTCTTAAAGCACTGGATAAAATTGCCTCCTTGTTAAATGAATGCTGGGGGGAGCAGTAAAAGTTTGGAAATAAGGATTGTTAAGGAAATCATTATGATGTGAAAGAGGTTTCCTTACCCCTTACCCTTTGCTTTCTAAAAGGGAAAACTCTTGCATTCTAATGCTCTGCTGGCATATTACTTCTATTGGAACTGGGATAATAATACCTTAAATGTGGGTTTTTTTCAGTTAAAGTTGCTATCTTTCTTTTTCCCTGATCATATCATTGTTATGGATGACTCCTGTGTTTTATGTTATGAGACTCAGGTCATCTCTGCCTAGAGAGTTTTTAGCTATTAAGTTGTTTGGAACTGTCAGATTATTTGACTGCTTTAGTTGAAGCTTGTTCTGATGCTCTAGCAGGCTGCATCAGCATCTTCCTTGGGTTCTTCCAGAGAGTCAACTTTTAATCAAGCTACTTACAGCTTTAATTTCACAAAACCAAAAGTAACACATTATTTTCCAGAAAAATAATCTGGGACAAGTAACAAGCCACTTGCTAAGAAAAATCAAGGAGGGTAATAATAAGTTTCTGCAGAAAGTTTCTCCCAAGCCCAGAAGAATCACCAGCTCTTTTCTATTCCTGACTGAATCCCCTTGATCTTCTGTGCCAAGTAGCTGCAGTAATAAAACCCTGACTCCTGTGCCCCTCACTTCCCCAAGTGGTTGCTTCTGCTACTTCTGTATTTTCTTACTCCAGAATTTCTTCTTTTGCCCCTCAGTGAGAGGAGTGTCAAGATAGCCAAGAGTTTTGGGAATCTTGGAGGAAGCTGGATGTGTGGTGTAAATAAAGCTGAATAAAAGCAGTTCTTACACAATCCATTTGGCATTTGCAAGCCAAGAGCATCCTTTAACTTCTTGTGCAGAATTAAGTTGATACAGATCAGGTGTGTTTTTCTTGAAGTGTCTTTATTACATAAGCTAAACATGCATGAAGATTAGTCAGCTGTATTTTCTATAAATATTCACCCTGAAACAAACTTGGTTTTATTTTTTTATTACTCTTATGTTACAGCTGATATCATAGCAGGGTAGTCCTGCTGGAGGTGGATGTGTGGAGTGGAATAATTTCAAAGGTAATGAGTTAACCTGATCTGTAGGGTACCAGATTCTTTCATCTCTCGGTGGGTGGAACAGGAGGAGGCCACAGCAGCCAGGAATAGCCTTTTCCTCCCCAAACCAGAAGAGTGACCAGTTCTGTTCCAGAACACCAGGGAATAATTAAGGTCACCCTGGAGAACCTCAGCTGCTGCACATGTGACTTCTTGTGGTGTTTCCAGTAGATAAGGTTCTACTTAATTTGTGCACCCTCTGAAGGAGGAAAATAGGTTCTAGCTTATCTGATCTGCTGTAGGTGCCTCTGAAAGCTTTTTTTGTTGTTTTTTTTTTTTTTTTTTCGTGGTGTACATAACCTTTTACTGTGTGCTCAGCTAATCCATGGGGCTGGCTGGGTGGATGTGAACAGAAAAGCTCTGGGAGTGCAGGGTGAGGCTTTGGGCCAGCTCACTGCTGGGTTCCTCATGGCAGGAGGAACTTTTGAAAGGTAGCTAAAAAAAGGTAATTGAAAGTAACTCCTAATCATGAGCCAGTGATGCAAATCAGGCTTTTCTCTGAAAAATCCGGGTTCATGGCACAGATCAGGTCAGGCTCCATTTCACTGAATCACTGCAGCCTCTTTGAAGGCTCGAGGAGAGTACAGGGAGCAGCAAACAAAGCAAGGAGTACTAAAAATTTGGTGCTGAGGAGGAGAAGGCTTGTGGTGAACACACAGGGCTAATCACTGTGCCAAAGTGCTGGAGAAGGGAATGCTGCCTGAAGTCTTTTATGAGAGTAAAATGACTTCACAAATGCAAGTTGTGAGAACAAACATTTGTCTAAGAAGCAAAAAAAAACCCCCAAACAACCCCAAACTGATTATAGCCACAATTAATAACTCCAACATAGCTTTCTTATGGATAATCAAGTTCACAGATGCAAAAACACTGTGTTTAATTGGGTAAAGAGATGAGATTATTTGGGACTTTGGGACTTGTTGGTTTGGATTTTCTTGCTCTGCAGGAAGACTGGCTTTGTTAAGCTGCACGACTGGTAGTGATTAGGAAGCATTTATGCCTCTGGAGATGTCTTAGCCAGCAGAGTCTGAGGTGGGACTGTGTCTCTCATTCAGGGCTTCCTCCCACGTTGCATAAACCAAAGGTCTTGGATCCGTGGCTTTTTAATCAAAGGATGGAAGCCCTTTGGTTATCCATGAGTTGCTTATTGCTGTAGCCTTTCTGCTTAATACTACTTTGGTTTTGCTGTTGTAACTACTTAAAACATTTTCCTTCAGAAAGCAAGCAAAATCTGGTGGGAATTAATCTTCTAGCACGTGAGCCTGCTGTGAGAAGGAAGAGGGAGCAGGTTGTTTAAGCTCTTTGGTGGATTTGGTAGGAAGTGCAGGAGGCTTGCTTGACCTTGCTGTGTGCATGGGGAAAGTTTTAACTCTAAAGATGTTGAAGCACAAGTGGAGAGGCCTGGATCTTCCAGACTAACTCTGTTTAAACAGGGATGTCATGGATGGGCTGGATGAAGCCCTTGAGTTGGGGATGGAGCAGGTGACTCTGCCAGCTCTGTCTCTGTGGTCAGAAAGCAGCTGTACCATTTTTCCAGATGTGTATCTGGCGCAGTGGGGAAAAGGAACCTTCTGGTCAGTCAAGGCTTGTTGAACACTTAGGGGTGAGGGCAACGAGGATAAAACATTATCCTGCCTCCAGCCTCCCAGAAACTCCAGCATTCCAGGTGTTGTTTGCAATCAGCTGCAGGGATCTGTGGAGCCCTGCTCTGCTCAGGGAGCTGTCGGGTGTTTGCTGCCAAAACTCCCTGACAGGAACGGGATTAGCAACACCCCTGGGGGTGGAGGCTGCTTCTGGGACAGACACTGGTGCCTGCGATCAGCTGGAGACAAGCTGAGACCTAAGTTCATACTGAGTTAATATCTGTGACACTGCTACAGCACCAGAGAACACAATTCAGAGGAGCAAATGGACCAGGAGTATCCTGTTAGTACACGGGTACTCCTCAGCTTGCTTTTGCTGTTTGGCAGCTCTTCCCCACAAGATTAAGTTGGAGAATAACCTCACTGTTCTGTTTCACTGAAATTCTCAGATAACTGGCAGACAGCAACTGCTTGTTTTCCGAAGCTGTGATGCAGAAAAATGTGTTTGAAATAATGCTTGCCTTTTTTAAGAAAGGAAATCCTTACCCATTCTTTTGCTGAAATATTGCTAGATACAAAATGAATTGTTGTGGCTGATACAAGGGAAGAGAGTGTAATGACTATGAAGTACTGGCAGTGATATTATATAAAGGGAGACACAAATACTCTTATTTTGTTGTCATCTTTGCTTATATTGAAGCTTTCTGTTTTGCTATGAACTATAAACATGTGACTTTTCCCCTTTTAACGTGTGTTCAAGGGAGGGAGTGCTGGATGCTTCAGCCAGCAGAGGCTTCTCCAGTTAGTCAGGGCTTGAGTGTGGAGCCCTGAAAAGCCCCTGGGACTGAGTGTTGCAAAGGTGAATAATGTTCTCTTTAGCCTTCACATGTGATGGATGCCATGATAGCTGTAGACTCCCAGTACTTCCAAGGGAATCTCTCCTGCTCTCTGCTGTTCTCCATGTTGCTCATACAAGTGCTTCTGTGGCTTTGCAGTGGGCTGGAGAGTGAGGAATGTGGTTTTAGAACTGAACTTAAAGCAGAAATCCATAAATCTAGTTTTGTTTTCCCTCCATGTGAACCAAGAAGAGAAGTAGTGGGAACGAATTAACAAAAGGTGAGACTGCTGCTTTTGGCAGCAGTGTGGGACCACACTGGTTCAGGGATGGTGAAAATACAGTGTAAGCACAGTTTGTAAGCACAAACTGAATTTTGCTATATGTGGAGTATATACTACATTATATACATGTGGAATATATACTGTATATACAGGATTCTATCAAATATAGGATCAGAATGTACTTACAAGGGAAGATGTGCTCCAGTCTGACTTCACTTCTGCAGCTTTTATTGTTTAGTGAGCAAAGATGTGCTGTCTGACTCACTAAAGCTATGGAAACAAATGAACTGCAGCATCTCATCTCTTCATAGCCAGGTTTGTCATTGGGGATGGTTTTCATCCAAAAAAAATGAGGTGAAGATCTAGTAATGGACAAGAAAGTAAAGTGAAATTACTGTTTTTTGTCTGGGGGAAATATTACTGGTGAAAATCAGGATGTGTTGAGTTTTAGTCTTTTGGGAGGTAGTTTGCATAGGTATGCAGAAGTATTTAAATTGCTGATGGCTTGGTATTTTGATAGCATTGCAAAAAAAAAAAAAATCAATTACATGCAGCACCTTCAATGTCAGCTAGTAGATACCTTAGTTCTAAGGATGACTTCCTTGAATTGAAGTCAAACTTTCCAAGGTGCAGGTCAAGATTTAGAGCTCTTGTACCAAGTAACAGAACTGTCATTTATTCTTCACCACTGTCTAGGCTGGATTATTTTAAAGAACAAAGCCAAAATAAACACAAACCAAAAAAGCTTGTGTAACAAGCCTTCTGACAAATAGTTCAAAGCTTGTTGCTGATCTCTGAAGTAGACAAGTCCTTGTAGTAGTACGAGTAGTACAAGACTTGTAGAAAGTAGGAACTTGCCACAGTGGACTGTGGGAGAGAGCAAGTGTGGTCTTGCTCTGCAGACAGCCCTGAATCCAGGCAGAGGAGAGGCTTTCATTGCATATCCCAGCCATGGGAAAAGCTTAATTGGAGCTTGCAGTTCACTGTATACCAAACTCTTCAAGTGTTTGATGTAAATCTGTAGGAAACTGGCTTTGATAATTACGGTGCCCATAGCCCATGCCAGCACCACTCCCTTATTTGCAAGGAATAGTGCTATCAGCTGAGATGATTATCCCAGGAGGTTTCATGATGCAGCTTGTCCCAGTCCTGCTGTCACTGAGAAGCTTTTGGAAGAAGTACAGGACTGCTCCATCCACGTGTGTTTGTCTGAACATCTGGAGAACTTCCAGAGTGCCCCACAGATCTGTGTGTGGGCAGGGTGCTCTCAGAATGATTGTTCTGTCGCTGTGAATTGATTTTTATCCCTAGTTTGTTTATTAGTTGGAAACAACATTTGTTCCAGGCTTTTTGGTGAAGGAGAGTTCCAGCTGCAGGTTCCTTTGGCAGTACTGGCCTTCCTGTGAAGCAAAAAGTTGTGTCTGTCCCTAAGCTGGTCCTGGAGCTTTTGGAAGAGTGCAAAGGAGAAGGGGAATGGCTCCTGTTTGGGAGCAGCTCTGTGAAGTGTTTGGTGATGGGGAATTTGTGTCCTCAGTCCTTGTCCCTTCTCCACATGTGATTCCACCCTGTCACTGCTCAGAGGGTGGCACTTGCAGCTCACCCAGGCACTGCTCAGTGGAGGAGCTGAGAGCGATGGTGAGGAGAGGTTTTATTGCAGTTCCTCATGCCTGGAAAAGCTGCCCCAGCAAGGTGTGGGCAACTATTCCTGCTCCTGGGTGCTGAATCCAGCTGTGCCCTCCTGAGGGGGCGCTGAATCCAGCTGTGCCCTCCTGGGTGGGTGCTGAATCCAGCTGTGCCCTCCTGAGGGGGCGCTGAATCCAGCTGTGCCCTCCTGGGTGGGTGCTGAATCCGGCTGTGCCCTCCTGGGCGCTGAATCCAGCTGTGCCCTCCTGGCTGCTGAATCCAGCTGTGTCCCTGTGGGGAGCAGGCACAGCCCGGGCTGTGGGGCCCCAGGAGCAGGGCACAGAGGGTGGCAGGAACAATCCTACAGGATCCCGGGGCATTGCTGGGCATGGGCATCATTCGGGTGTGGCTGCAGTGCCGTGGGGAGGGTTGGTTTGTGGGGAATGATTTCAGAGGCCTGGCCTGGGAAAAGTGAGGGTTTCTTGAATTTCTTCCCCGATTCTCACCAGGAATGCCATGGGGAATGGCTGGTGTCTTACTGAGAGACACAGATTCAATCCCCGTGCTCAGAAACAGAACTTTTGATAAGGAAAAATTAACAAACAGGGCGCTGTGCACGGGGCAATTCGGAAAAAAGCGCCGACTCTGAGTCCCGCGGGGTCTTTTCTGCATTTTGGGCAGCTGGGGCTGGGACCAAGGGAAGTGTCCAAGGAGGAAAGAGTGATTAGGAATTTTACAGCTTCTGTGGCAAAAATTAACCAATTGTAACAGAGAACTTTTTAATAATAACCCAAAATCAAAACAGCAGGAAACCTGGAGTGGGTCTTTGTTCTCTTTGTTCCCTTGGGACCAAAAATGATTTTCCTGAGATTTAGAACAGAGACCCCTCTCTGTCCTCCTTCACTGAAGTGACCCCAACAGCATCTGCTGGCTGTGGAAAGAGGCAACTTCTCACATCTTCTTTTTTTTTTCTCCTTCTGAAACACGTGTGTATCCCTAAAAATTGCCCCAGCTCTTCCTACCACTGGTGGATCAAAATCAAACTTGCAGGACTATAATTAAAGCATAACAAATCATAAAACTACCACTCAATTCTTCCTGTCCCTTGTGGAAAGGAAATGTAGAAATGGGCACAAGGAAAACCTTCATGAAAATTTGTCAGTGCTAATCAGGATAAATGAGTTCAGTGTTCACTTTGCTTGTATTTCCTTCCTATTTGAAGAATCCAAGAGGTCTTTCAACTGTCCTCTTTAAGCTTCTTTATTTATCTATTTTAAAAGTAATTAAACCCCACAGAGACCTGAAATAGGATGGCCTTCCCCATTTAAAATTGTGTTCTGAAAATGAAGGAAAAAAATAAATAACAATAAAACCTCGCTTGCCTGGTTTTAATTTCCAGTGGAACTACTTTAATTCTGTACTGTTTAGCAGTTACACAGAAAATCAGTAATTACAGGATATAAAGCTAGCAATGGTAATATATAGTAGTTACTTATTATTTCTGAGGGAATTTTCACTTCTTTAGGTTTCCAGATAAAAATACTTGTAGATAGAACATTGAAGAAACTTGTGGAAAGAAGTTAAAACTTGCTGGTATATTCCTGATAATCGTGTCTTTGAAAGAAAACACGTGCATATACCCAGGGAGATTCAAGTGGAGAATCAAATAACTCCTATTTTAAGTGGTATTTAAGCTGCCTGTGGAACATTTTGATGTATCTTTCTAGAGATTGGTCTCTTGTGATGAGGATCCACAGGCTGCACTTCTCTGGAGTAGAGTTAATAACAAATTTCCAAGGTGCAAGTAGGCCTGGAATGAAATAGTGATTTACTCCTGTTGCTTTTGTGCTGTGTTATGGAATCTCCTTTAATATTCCAGAAAGACACAGTGGCCTTCCCTGTGAAAATGGGAATGAGAGGACAAGTTTGGCTGGAAGTCTCTCAACTTTCTGTGTGGCTTTATCACCATGTATTAAATGTGCATTTTTAAATGTCTGAGTTTTAAGTTTAAGAGCAGTGAGATTTGAGAAAATTTTTATCTTAAATCTGTTTTTGCTTGTGTTCAGTCCTTCAGCAGTCCTATCTTTGGGATTCCTAGAAGGATAGGAGGCTCTCCAGGTGCATTCTCCTTTTATACAAATAGTTACATATATGGGATATAATGATAAAAAATATATATTCTGGGATACTGTGTTGCTGCCTCTTTTCTTTTCATATTCTTTTTCTGCCTACAGTGTTAACCTGTAATAATAAAGGCTGTAGGAGAGGGATATATGAGATCAGTATAGAGCAGACCTCACCAAAGACAGAAGAGATTTATCAGTGGAATAACATCTGTAATTTCTTGGGCAAAAGTCTGAAATCTCTGAGGATCAGGAATGGAAGAGAGTCAGTAAAGCCCTGAAAGCTCTTGCAGCTGAGAGCTGGCAGGGATGGTGCTGAAAAGCCTCTGCCTGACCTAAATCTTGGGGGTGAGGTGATGGTGAATTCCCTGCCTGTGCACTGCAAAGAAATTTCCATTGATCCCTTCCCTGGGGAAGGAGCTCTGTCCCCTTGAGGCTTCAGACTTCTCTGAATAATTAATCCATTGGGTCTGTGTCCTCAGGGAGAGATGAAAGAAGTGCCAGGGCTCCTGTGTTACACCTGATAAAGAAAGTCATTAGTGAGGCTTCAGATAGTCACATAAATTAAAACCACTTGCATCCTCTTTCCTTAATAATAGATGAAGCCTTTAGGAATAAAGTTTTTTAAATAAAATGGGGGGGACACAACTAGCAAAGCATTCTATGTGTGTAAAGTTCCTTTTCACATAGTTTTACTTGCCCCTAAGTTACTTTGCATTTCCATGTTGCTCCTGTTCTTCCTCCATTCCTGCATGAGATGTGGGCAGATGGATGGTAGGGTAAAAAACATTTTAGAACTCTACATGTTCTGAAATTAAAGTGAAGAGTTTGTTCTTCCAAATTCCTTTGATCTGGAGGTGAAGAAGTGGCTGAAAAATGGAGTATTTCATTTGTAGTTAATTACCTTTTTAATGAGAATAAAATTTCAACCATTGGTAGGTAAAAAATGTTTGAATGCTCAATTCAGGAAGCAAAATTTAACCTGATAATTTTTGTTGTTTTGCCCCTTGCATTTGATGATACCAGAATAGCGTGGCTAAATTCCCTCTCTCCCCTTTGCTGTATTCCAAATTGGTGGTGTTTTATGCTAAACTTTTTTTTCCCTTTATTTCCAGGTATAATGGATCCCTCCCTAATGGTGACAGGGGGCGCAGGAAAAGCAGATTTGCCCTTTACAAGCGACCCAAGGCAAATGGAGTTAGACCCAGCACTGTTCATGTCATCTCTACTCCCCAAGCATCAAAGGTATGTGACACTGGGCAGATCCTGGGTTTTGGTGATCCTGAGTAGAGAACAGCTCAGGTATTGCTGATTTTCCTTGCTGCCAGATTATTCT
The DNA here is from genome assembly GCA_013397245.1 of Thryothorus ludovicianus. Lineage (NCBI taxonomy): Eukaryota > Metazoa > Chordata > Aves > Passeriformes > Certhiidae > Thryothorus > Thryothorus ludovicianus. Next base: position 20,995 of record VZTB01008050.1, on the reverse strand, counting down.
GTGCTTGTGGGATAATTTTGTTTAATGAAGAGGCTGCAGTGGATTTGCTTGCTGGGGTATATAGCTTTAATCCAGTTACCTGTTTAAAATAGTCTGTAAGCTCAGGTGTGAGATAATCTGACCTTCCTGCCCCTGTTTAGAAAGCTGGCTGTTTTATCTGAGCCATAGAGCACACAAGGGATAAAAACAAAAAAAGTATTTCAGTTTCTTTCTTACTGGAGTGATATTTCTTTCCTCTTCAGGAAGATAACTGACATGCTATAAAAAATATTCTGATCCCTTTCATTTTTCTTGCTAATAACTGTACACATTTTTACTTGTAATTTAATGTGGGTGAAGGAGGAAAAGCAGCAAAGTTTATATATTAACATAGTAACATATTAATGTATAGCAGTGTCCAGATCAGAATTCTGGTGGTGGAATCTATTTCAGGCTGCAAAAAGCATTCCTATCTCTCTTCTCAAAGCCTTTTGCTTAGAAGCAAGAAGTGAGTAGAGTTTATGCTAAACTGGAGGGGGAGTTATGTGCTGGCACTCACACAAGAGGATGGTTTGTATGAAATGTTCCTCACTGAAATATCTCTTGGGACAGAGAGAGAGAGAGAATCTACACTGTGCTCAGAAATGTGTTGTCTGACTTGGACCAGAAGAACTTTGTTTAATACATAGCATGGGATTGTTTTCTAATACACCCCATACACAGTATATGCCTAAACTTATCAAAATACACAATATCAGAGCTTGTTCTCCTTGGACATTGTATTGGCCTTGCCTGCTGCAGATAAACGTGGAGTCTTTTGGATTAAAAGTTACAGGAAACATTTTTCAGTGTTTCTGTTATGGAAATGAAAAAGCTTTTGTGAGTTAAATCTTCCTGATGAAATCAACCTTCAGAATAGACCTGTAGTATATGTTGGTAATGCTCGTTTGTTGCTTAAAATGTAACAAATGGGGAAAAAAATGTGTTTTACATAGTGGATGAAAATATTCACATGTTCTTACTGGATGATCTTATGCATTTAGACTGCAGATACTCTTTCAGCATTTAAGTTGCAAAATATTTAAACACCTGGCAGACACCACGAGGAATCTGGTTAATGTTCATCTGTGATGTTATTGCAGAGCAGATAAAATATGTGTGCTGGACAAATTAGTGCCCTTATAAAGCCAGCAGAGAATCTGGGACATTAAAGCCTTTCCTCTGAGCATTTGGATTCGGGGAGATGTGTCAAGTTGAATGTATTTTGCACTTTGTCTGAACCCTCAGAAAGGAGCTTTTGTGTATTTGTGCTGCTGTCTGGGGCAGGGCTGGTGGATGTGTGCCAGAACAGTGGTGCAGTGGCTCTCAGTGAGTGCTCTTCCCATGCACAGAAAGGACACTTACATTTTAAAGATGCTGTCATCAGCTTTTCTCTCATCTTAGGCACCAGAGCCTGAATTGTTTTACTGGGAATTGTTTCTGCAGGTAACTTGTGTAAATGACTGAAGAAATGCAGGCTAATAAAGAGCAAACTGCTTAGTTCTTTGAAAATAATGGGCAACTTGACCTCAAAAATTTAGTTGTGCTCTCAGTTTTTCAGTCTTAACTTGTATTTAAGAAAGATAAACCAGCAGAAACTTGTGCTGCATAGGATGTTAACAAGTATCCTCCCTTTGCATCCTTCATTTTAGCTTTTCAGGTACCAATTTTCTGTTTTGTTCTCCTTGTCTGTCACTGTAAACTGAACCTGTGAGTAAAAAGATGAGTGTAGAGTACTGATGCTTTTTAGGTGGTGGCTTTAGCAGAGGTGGGAGAAGCCCTGGCTGCCTGCATTGGTTCTGTCTCTGACAAAGAGAGGCTTGAGTGAGGTGCATGGCTGGTTTTGTGCTGATTGCATTAATGCAGCAGCTCAAGAACTGTATCTGTCACCAATTCCGTGTGTCAGCCTGAACACTGCAATAGATGGCAGGAGGATGCTTGTCATGTTCCATTGTCCCTGCTGTGCAGGTGTCAAGGACAGCTGGAGTAGCAATGGCTTCAGTAGTAAATTTAGCCGAGCTAATTGCATATGAATCACTGCCTTTTGTTTTTTCCAATGAGCACTTGGTTTTTGCCACTCTGCCTTCTGAGGTGCTGAAGAAAATTCAGAAATGTTTGGCCTTCTGAGAGTATTTATGGGTGTATTTAAGGGAAGAGCAGTGCATAGGGTAGTAAGTCTCAAGTTTTTTCAGAGTTGTTGTCATTGCTAAAATACAGAGGCATCTCCAAAATTATGCACTGGACTTTAAAAGCTATTTTATTAACTCTGTGCTTAGGCACCATTCAGTAAATTTTGTGGTGTCCCCTATTTGATAAAAATCAGACCGTTTGAGATGGACTTTACCCAGGATTGTCAAAATTGGTTTTACAGTAAGAAAGATCATAAAACCCTTCTGCTGTGCTAAACTTGTCTGTGTGGGCATGACTGGGGCAGGAGTTTGGGGAGTGGGGGACTGTGAGTCTGCATTGAGTATGGATCTTCCTCAAGACTTTAATCATCCACTTTGCTGAATTAAAGTTTCTTTCAAAATCAGCACATCACAGGAGAGGCCATTCCTTGCCTCTTTACCTGAGTCTGATGATGAAGAGGAAGGTTTATCTGTCAGGATAACAGAATTTGGGAAAACCTTCCTCTGACTCTCAGGTGTAAGTTTGCTGTTGGCTCATCATAACATACTTAGGGTTGGTGATTGTTATTTTCAAGTTCTTGGAGGTGTTTTAACAAAGTCAGAAGTCAGTTGTAATGTTTATTTCATTTAGTTGAGTTGTGTTAACTGTTGTTTTCATGCACGACATTTAGTGCTGTGAAACTGCAGTTGGTGTCTGAAGTGATTACAGGGTTTACTGGGGCAGAAATTTTCCAGTAAGTGCTGAACTTCAGGTGAGAGTAGGATAAAAGGTTGTCTTTAGAATAATCACCTGGGAATGATGGGATACTGAATTGGACTTCCATGGGTTTTGGGAGGAATAAGGGAGGCTTTCCTAAGGGCTTTTTCTGTTTTGGGGGCTTGTGACTTTTTTTTGGTTGGGGATATTGGAATCCAACAGGGAAAGAGGTGTCTGACTGAAAATGAAACTGCCTTAATGTCACTGTGGAATAATATTTGAGGACAGTATGTTTGTCTTACAGACTTAAGCAGGTCAATAACGTGTCATTGAGATAAAACTGTATGATCCCAATTTCTGCAAAGCCTGGGCATTCCTGTTCCAGTCCCCACCCAGTCTCTTGATTCAGTGAATTCAGTACAAGCACAGGTTAATCTTCATTCCTTACTGTTCCACTTCAGTATCATCCCTGGTTTCTTGCTGGATGTTGTTAGTTGTTTTATGGTTTTTTTTTTTGTGGAACAGTGGCAGAGAACTCCCCCAGTCCCCTATGAGAGGGGTGCTGGCAGCTGGCATTAACACTGAGCTCACTGGTGTTACTGAAAACTCTGATTTTGCAATCCATGACTGGCTCTGTAAGCATTTAGATTTCTCTACTGGCTTCTGATGCTTCAGAATTATTTCCGTGGGTGTGAAGTTTAGAGAAATGAGGAAGGAGCTTCATGTACATTTGAATTACTTGAAGTATGGCACTAGGAAGCAGGAATTGTTGACAGTAGCCCTCCAGGATTCCCTAGGATTACTCTGGAAACATGACTGAATTCCCTTGTTACAGTGTGGATGGTAAATCCAAAGTATTAAGTCAGTGGGCAAGAAAATACACCTGCTGAGCATTGGAAGTACTGCTTTTTAGCAAGGGAATGTTGTGTTTTCCTTAGTGACTGCATGTGTAATAGTGACTCCAGAAAAGATTCCAAATGCCTTTTGAATTGCTGAAGTCTTGGAAAAACCCCACCTTTAATACCTTTTTATGGTGGCGTGTCTTGGTATTTATTATGTCTGTCTTTCTTAGGATCAAAGTTTTCCTTTGGTAACCTGTGGTAGATAAAGGCAACCTATTTTCTCCCCTATGAAATTACTATTTCAAGCTGACTGAGGAAGATCTCTCTGACTTCCAAGTCCAATTACCTGCCGAGTTGGCTTCTGCTTTGTGCTATCACACCAGCAGCTTGGATAGTCACTGGCTGGGTTCCTGCAGCTCTAATCAAGTTCCTGCTGCTGCTGGAGAAGAACAAAACACAGCCATACGAATAATTATTAGGTCGGGAGGGAGAGCTGCAATTTGTGCTTTGAGTGACGAGAGAAAATGAAAGTATAGGATTCTTGTGATTAGTTAGCTACTGTAGATATTGCATCTGCTTTGACGTACTTTGAATTGGGAGTAGAAAAGGCCACAAATCCTTTTGGCACTGACAGCTTTTTGGTGCTCGTTCTGAATGGGAGCTGTAGAGCTCAGCTGCTGTCGGGAGGATGCTGTGTCTGTCAGTGGCTTCTCTCTTTCCTGTTGGGCTTATTTATGGTCTAATCAGTTCACGGAGCACTAATTTGTTCTGAAGTAACTTAATGGCAGAGGTGTCTCGAGAGCCCTGCCTTGTGCAGAGGCAGCTTTTTCTTGGCTCATCAGACTGAGTCTGCTTGAATAATGGTTTCCTTGGTGTAATGTCCTTTTCTTCTGTTAAGTGAGCATCATTTTAACATGCTGACTCCCCACCCCCCTGCCCTTGCAAATAGCAGGGAATGGTGAGGCAGGAGAGAATGGTTACACCAATTTCACTGGTAGGGCTGAATAAATAACATAAATAACAACCCTTACTTGGTTTGAAACCCTCCCTCCTGAGCTTTTGGGTCCTGTTGAGCAGAATGCATGTCAAAGGTTTTGGAAAATCATTTTATAGTGTTTTCTAACAAAACCCAGATGTGCAGCTGAAGGAAGGGGAATTAAAAATTGCTGAGGTCTACAACAATTATTTTTTTATGACTTAACGTTGCTTTTTGTTTTCATGCTCTCCCTTCAGAGGATAAAAAAAAAGATCAAAAAATACTTTCCTTGTAAACTCTCTTTAAACTACATCTGCTCTAAATCAATATTTTAGAGTAGATTCTACTTGAATGTGGTGCCCTTTGAAAGCAGAGGAAGATGCAGTGATCACCAGGCCTGGTGTCAAGAAACTCAGGAACATTTCATTTCCCCACACGCTTCCCCTTGGCTTCCCTCAGGGAGCCAGGCTGTGGAAGCACTGCTGGGCAGGATCTGGCACTTTGCAGCTTCCTTGGCCATGTCAGGAATGATCTGGGGGGTTTGGGCTTGTGATAATGCAGGGAAAGGAGAGGCTGCATCCCAGCAGAGGTTTAAATGCTGTAGTGTGAGGTCAGACATTGAAAATCTTGCTGCCCATCACGGAATGTCCTCGATTTTTATTTTTTTTTGACACGGGAAAAGTGACGTAGGATTTGTACTGGAGATGGCAGAGCCACTTGTTTCACTGGAAGATGAAAATTTCACAGCTTGAGCTTAATGTAGCATGACTTGTTTAAAACTGTCTTGTTCCAGTTTGACTGGTTCCTGCACGCTTCCCCACTGTTCCCCAGAATTTAGAGTGGGAATCTTGGACCACCTGCTGTAGTGGTGAAGCTCTGTCCTGTTTCATATTTATTCTGTTTGGACTCTCAGTGGGTTTGAATGGGTCTGGTCTGTTGAGAGCTGGGCTGCTCTGAGCTTCCTAAAAGTCAGGAAAACATCCCCAGTCTGGTTTTGGATCAAATGAAGATGGATGGCCTGAGCATAGAGTTTCTGCCTGTGTGATGGTGATGCCTTAAGTTTTAGCTTTTATATTTTTTAGATCCTGTGCTGTTTTAGTGGGTAGTTTTAGGTTTCACATTCAGTGCTGCTGAGCTCTCTTCACAGGGTAGGGAGACAAAACAATTCCTTCTCCAGCTCGGCACCAAGGACAACTTTCAGGCCCAAGAACAAAACCAATGGTGAAGGGAGAAAAAAAAAAAGTCAGGAGGATGGAGCTTCATAACCTGGAGCTGTGGTTGGACAATTGATTCTAATATGCAAATGGACCAGAACTTATCAAAGTGTGAGACTTCATGATAAGTTGTCCATTTTTGTGACCATTTTGGGGTATCTTGTGTGATCTAGCTGGACTCTTGTGCTGCCCAGGTGTGCCCATTGAGGCCTTTGAATAAATCCCTGCTTTATCCTTTTGCTCTGGCTGGGCTCTGTTCCAGGTCAGCCTCCAGAAGGCATCAGTGGTACTGCCTTTGGAATTTGCTGCAGATAACTCACCCTGCAGGCTGGCAGTACTGGGGAAGATTGTTTTTAGAGTATTGAAGCAGTGGGGATGTGCTGTGGTGTTCCAGGTGTTTGGGTGGGCTGTGCTGGAGCACAGTTGGGAACAGCCTGAGGACTGCAGGGGATTGTGTACAGCTCTTAGAGCCTGGGATTGTAATACAGGAATTCCTCTGCTCTGGAGAGCTTGTTTCATGCTCAAAAGAAAATGCCATGACAAGGGGAACACAGCAGCTGATGATGGATATGCTTTTCCTGTTATCTCAGACTACTGTCCAAACAAAATTGTCTTAAATGGATGGAACATTGTGTTTTGGAAAAGTCAGGTAGTGTGTACTCAGTGAGAGAGTATGGAATTGCTCTCCTGGAACAGGGGACTTGGAACTGCATCAAAGAGGAGATGAGACTTCTCTGCTCCAAGGCTTTGTTGAGAGGGGCAATTATTTTGAAAACACAGAAAGCAATTGAAGCATCATGGGCCAACAGTAAGTTTTCAAAGAAACAAACAGCTGCTACTCCTGTTTTACAAATTAGAAAATACTTGTTCTCCAGAGTGCTCAGAGATTTTGTTGATGGAAAGAACAAAATCTAAATATTTCTCTTTTTGGGAGTCTCTTATGACTCCATCTGTAAAATGAGTAATGTTATCTGTTTGCCAAGAGAAGAACTAAGAGGGGTGACTCTCTTGTGACATTCAAAGATTCCTCTTTCCACTCTGTAGGTCTCTTGTCTGAGACATGTTTATGCTTTCTTTTAGATATAGATTTATTTTGTTTTGGGATCCTGCTGGTTTGCTCCTATTTAACACCAAAGACCTCACAAATATTGTAGGAGAAAACAGGGAGTACTTTATCCTGATAATCTCTTTAGAAGGGATGTATCCCCAGCAAAGTGCTTATGGTGATGCTTCATGGGCTGCATGCTCCAAACTCTTCAGCTCTGCATGCAGAAATTCTCTGGCAGTCATAAAACAATTCAGACTTCTTCAACACTGTGACTTTGCTTCTACAAGATCATTATCTTCTTTTTTTTTATCATCCCTGAAGTGTCCTTCCATGAAAACAAATGAGTCCAGCCACTGGACCTACATCAGAGCTTGTACTTAGGTGACCCCTGTGTCAGACTGTGTTCTGTACAGGCTTGCCTTGAAATCCTGCGTGTCTCTTGTCCAGAGTGATTCTGCCAGTTCTTCAGGAAATTCTGGGCTCTGCAGATGCCTGCTGTGAGATAATGTTTGTGGTAATCTCCACTTTGGCCTTCTCATTTCGGTAGCAGCAGATTCCTATCGCTTTGGCTTGAGGAAGCTCATTAAAGGCCCAGCTCTGCCAGCTTGCTCTGTTGTTCAGTATTTTGTCTTCCCCCAGCTCTGAGGGATCTCTTTTTCCACTGAGTTCCCCGCAGCCAGGGAGTGATGGATGCTTTCTTCTCTGCTTTTTGGTGCCAGCAAGCGGGGAGGGGTATCACTGAAAGGCCACCTGAGAAACTCTGGGCTTGGCGCACTGAGCTCAGGATTGGACATTTCCTGGGAACTCTCCCTCTGGGAACTGTGTCCTGAGAACAAGGCCAGTGCCTGAACAGGGCTCTGTCTCAGACTGGGATCATCCTGAATTGTTGCACTCTCATCCTTGGATGTTGACAACAACTGCCACTTTCATGGTCGCAGAGATTTTCCTGGGAACTTCTCCTCTTTTGTAAGTTTAAGATATTGAGAGACACTTTTCTTTCTCTTTTGCCCTAACCCAGGATGAGAAAAGGGGGAAGCAAGGACAGATTTGATTTCTATGGATTTAGTTTTCTTTCATGAAGCTCATGTGGCCAAAGAAACTCTGGTTCCAGGGCTTGTAGCTGCACAAGTTTCTCCTCCCAGAATTCACAACTGATGGAAGGCTTGGATGACAAAGCACTCCCAGCTTGCAGCTTGGATAACTCTTGTGTCTGAAACAATTCTGTTCAGCATTGGTTAGGGGTGTTCTTGAGCAGGAGAGTCTGAAAAGAATATGGAACTTCTCTGGTGAGATAAACCACATTTTATACTTGCACTACAGCAATGCAAATTTCTGGGTTTTATTGCTAACCTCAAATCCCAGAGAAGTTTAACTGAAGAGATGCTTTGTTTTGTAGTATCAGGTGACCTCTGAAAATCAGGACTTTGTGGGACCAGAGCATACAGATTTACACCCTGGGTTACCAGGGAATTTCTGAACCTGTGGGAGCTTGCTTGTTCTGCAGCTCTTTGGGAATTCTGTGGGAGCTGTTCTTTGGGTAGTGAGTTACAGCTTTTGAGGATCAGAGTTTCTGTTCCCTTCCCAGACTGTTCTCTTCCTAACAGTGCTCTTGCTGAATCTTTATTTCAGCTGAATGAGTCCAGGATTCCAGAATAGGTAGTTAAAGAGATCATACAGTTCAGAGAAGGTGAGGGAGAGGTGCTTTTTGTTTTTATGGAGTTTGTGAGTGTTATTAAAGCAAAACTTTCTGTACTGCATAAATGCAAATAAAATTGTGACTGATCAAAAAACCCTTCAGTAGTTTTGGGCTGATTTCTGTAGTTTGCCCCTTTGAGGCACTGGACTTAATATGTACAGACCTTGCTATTTTTGAGTTTTCTACAAGGATTTGGAGTGAATGCTGAATAGGACAGTGAGAGCATGCACAAAGATCTGGAAGGAGGCCTGAAAAAAATTTTGGGGAGGCTTTGTGGGTTACTTTTGACTTGTAGCTGTCCTATAATGGCATGTACTGTTACAAACTTGGGACAACAGGCTACAAAGTAAAACGTGCAGAAGCTTTTCTTCCTCCCTGTTATCTCTAGATTAATATTTGGTTTTCCACCCCTCTGTCTCTTCTTCAGCCCACCAAAGAATCTTCCACTGCTGAAGGTCAGGAATGAGGCAGTGCCTTGGTGGTCCAGGTGGGAGGCAGGGAGGGAATCACAAAGCTGACCTTGCCTCAGCACGGGCAGCTCTCCCAGTTTGTTCCCAAAACCAAGCTGGCCTTGGAAAGCTGGGTTGCAAAACTTGTAGAAACACATTAAGTGTTCTCCCAAACTCATCCTCCCTCCTCCTTCTCAAAGCTTTCTCAAACATTTGTTTGGTGTTTTGTCACAAAAATTGACTCTGTTGCTACTTGAGTGTAATAAATAAACTGCAGAAGTCAAAACAAAATGCTTGCAGTTTTGTTAGAGAGACAGCCCATGCTGAATGTCTTAAAATATCCCTGTGTTATGATCTTACCTGTTACTGAAGCTAACTCTCTAAATCTTATTTCCCTGGTTAAAAATACCTTGGTTATTTAATGTTGTCTCTTGCTATCTTTGTGCTGTAGTAGCAAATACTGCTGGGGTTGAAAATATCACCCATTGTGTGATGCATATATATAAAAAAAAGCTCATTCTGAGGAACCTTTTTTTTCATCTCCAGGTGAAGATGTACTTGCTAAATGTAGAGGTAGGGCTCTGATTTTTCTCTGACTTCCAAGAAATTCTATGTAGAAGTCCTCTGATTAAAATGGAGCCATTATGGTAAATAATCTATATGTGCATACCAGATGCAGCATGACAGGGGAGAGCACCATCATACAGTGTGGCACTGTGAATGCTCTGAGGCTTTTCCAGGCTGAAGTAGTAATTGATTTTTACTTGGTGGCAGTGAGTTACCTCATTTAGCCTTAAAACCACTTTGAAACAGGAGTATGGAGGCACCTTCCTCAGCCAAAGGCTTTGATGGCTTCAAACACATCTGTGAAAAGGAGATTTTGAATTTTAACAGCTAATACTTCTGCCTCAGGTTGGATTGGGGCTGTGCAAATGCTGAAAGATGCCTCAACAAGTGGATGTTAGAGTTTCCATGGAGCTGTAATCCATCTTGTCCCAGTGTTTACCAGGTAATGCTTGGCTGCAGCATTGGAGCAATAATGTGAGTGGGATGATTTCTGATACCCAAAGAGTCTTGCTCCCAGCTCAAAGGTGACAATCCTGCCTAGGTGTTGTTCTGAACAACGCATTTAGCATTAGGTAATGAAGAAAGCTCAAGGTACAGCAGTGGAGACAACCCTTCCTTGTGCCAGCAGCTCTTGCTTGTGGAGAAGCAGGGTCAGGGTGAGGGAGGCTGAGGCTGGAGCTGTGCTGGGACGTTTGCTCTGTGTGGGAAGATGCTGGAGGCTTGGCTGTGCACGTTTGGGCTGTGCAGGGTCAGGGGGAGCTCAGCTGAGCTGCACGTGCTGCTTTAGAGCACGTGGATTTGGTCAAAGCTCCAGTGACTCAGATGTGTCCAGGTCGTGCCAATTTTGGTATCTCAGTTGCTGATACAGCCCTGGCTGAAGGTCGCTGCAGAAGGAACTGTAACCAGTTTGTGTACATGGGATGTTTGACAACTTGGGAGCCTCTTGTAATCCATTGTCCTTCAGTCATTTTGCTGCCAAAACCTTGAGTGTCTGCAGAGTCATTTTCTGAACTCCTGCCAAGATTCGGGAACTCTTTGTTTTGAAGTCAAGGAAGTTGTCTTCAAGGAAATGTCATATCCAGAATCATTTGTTAATTGTGCATAAATGCTGCATGGGCTGTCTTTTAGCAGTACTTTCCCAGCTTTCACTTGCTTACTGTTAGCACCAGTAAAAGTTCATTAATCACAGATTTAATCTGTGTATCTGATCTGCCTGTCCAGTGTTCCAGGATTATCTGAGTCTTGTGTTTCTCAGGCTTGATGAACAGGAAGGAGAGAGCACTTAGGACACTTGTTACAGGTACATGATGTCTCTTCTTTATCACTTATATAACTTTTTTTTCCCCCTCTTGTGTATCAATGTGTGTTTGAAGAACAGCGGAGATAAAAAGTACATTTTCTTTAAAACAGAAATCCTCCCTTTCAAATATTATGTACTCACAGTCTCCAGACTGGTAAAAGCTTGCAGATTTATTTGCCATGATGATTTGCTGTTTATGCGCTTTCTTTATTTTTTCTTTTTTTGTTTATGCATTGATCTAGGTGCCATGTTCCTTGTATTACTGAAATAGATGAGCAGTGTTAAAGAAGACATGCAAACTATTGGGAGGGGGAACGTAATTTACAATTATAATTCTTTCTCATGAAGCCTTCACTACTTTTAAATCAATTTATTTAGTGCCTGCTAACTGTAGCAAGTATGATGAGGATTTAATGCTTTTTCATGCAGACTCGTGGAGACTTGAAGTGGAATAAGATTCACCTTTGGAATTGAGAACTTTTTCAACAGCAAGAAATTGCATGCAAAGTGGAAAGGCCAAGAATGTGCTGAATGTTTTGGCATCATCAGTACTGTATTAATCTGATTTCTGATTGTGCCTTGCTGTACCAGTTCTCTATTAATAGTTTCTTACACCGAGAGTATGTTTTGCTCTACATTGGGGGAAAACACCTTGCCTTGAAAATAGGGACTGTGGTTATATTAAAGTGCTTTTGGCAGAAACTGAGATTACCTGTCTGAGGCAGGTTGTGTCTCCTTGTCAAGTAGAGGAGTTGGTTGTCTGTGTAAACAGTGGGACTCGCTCTCTGATGTGGTGTTCTTGCTGCAAAATTGTTTGTCTGAAACTTAATTTCAGCTTTACCAGGGTTTTAAAGCATCAAAAATTGGGGCTGAAGGGGTTGAACTGAACTCTTTGATAATGGACATACAGAATCTGGCTGTGATACGGTTGTGGAGGGATGTGTAGTATGAATTTTTTATGAAAGGATGACATTTAATGTGGAAATCAAGTGATACAGAAGCTTGTGCTTTGTCTTCCCCTTATGCATCACCTCCTGTGCATTTTATAAATGCAGACCTAATACAGAGTGTAAAGAAGAAATTGATTTCAGGAATTGGTTTATAAGCCTGGATTCAAGTCCTGCTGTTATTTTCCTTCCCATCAAACCTCCCTTCTCCTATCTCCTGCCTCTGACCTGTCCTATGCTGCTGCTCTCCTTTGCTCTTTGTCCCTGGGGAATGAGGGACACCAGGAGTGTGGATGTTGGTTTTTGATTTTTCTGGTTGGCCTCTCAGTGAGATGCCTTTGAGCTTTTTAGGAAAACATTGCTGAACATTTTCTTTTTGGAAAGAAAAATGTTAAAACTGTACTCATGGGGCTTTAAAAGAGAATTTTCCTTCTCATTTTGCATTTAATATATAAAACATGTATACACTGTGCTTAGCACTCACTCCTGGTGTAGAGCCTTGCTCCTACTGGAATACACATAAAATAAAAATAGTCTGGTGTGCTCAGGAATTGTGAGATTTGATGTGTCCCAGTTTTCATTCGTAACAATCACACTTGCACTGTGTTGGTCTGTCACTCGATGGTGGTAATATTTTGATTTTTATTTCTTTTCTCTTGAGCTGGCAAAGTGAGCACCTTGTTTTTGCCATAGTGAATTTCTTTGCTGGTATCTGAACACAAATTGCAGCAGTGCCCTGACAGAATGGAGGAGATTGCCAGGGTATTCTATATAACATAAGTTCCAGAAAAGATTTTTAATAATCTAAAAATATAGAACTACAAATTCATCTCTTCATCATTTGTTTTGAATGGCTGTGTTCATGCAAGTACTTCAGAGCCCTGATGGTTCTGGCTTAAATCCTAGAATCTTCACTGACTCTCAGGTTTGAATTTTCATGAATAAACAGATCTGAACTTTGTAAAGCAGGAAATGATAGGATTTTATTGCATTGCTGTTTGCTGACGTGTCTGTGAAGGGGAATCCTGGCATGATTCTGTAATTAGCATATTAGTTACACTAGATCACCTCTTTCAATTTCACTGAAAATCAGTTCTTCTCTCTCTTTGCTAAGTGAGATTTACAGAGACAAGCACTAAAAATTACACGTTACACTTCAAATTCTTCCGCTGTCTGGATATTTCCCTTGTACCGAGGCCTTTCTCTGCTGAAGGGAAAAATGTAGGATACATGCTGTTCTTTCATAGCTCTCATTTCCTCAAAACTATTATTATTTTCCTTGGAAGCCAGTCTGAGCAGAAAGTGTCAGTCATGGATCTTTGTGTCTGGTGGCACAACACTGATGCGTCATCTCCTGGTATCACAAATAAAACGAATCTTTCCAGGTCAGGACAGAATTTCAGCTCATTTCTCCTGGAGAAGCCTCATAGTAACAACTCAGGTTTTTTTTTTTTTCTGGAATTTTTTTTTTTCCTCCAGGAGGAACGTCTGCCTTTTGTTCTTACAACTCCAGCGCATTGTTCTTTTCCGAATGCCTTTCCCGTAAGTGCCGCGTGGATTTTTTGTTTGGTTTTTTTTTTTCCCTAAAAATAATAATAAAAAAAGAATCTTGAATTAATTTGTGGAGTGGTGTTTGAACTTCCTAACAGAAGTTAGTCAGGTTGATGTGCAGTGAGACAAAGCTGCAATTATCTCTGGCTCTGTAATCCCGAGGGGCTTCATTACAGCAGCTCCGCTCTTCCCGCTGCCGTGTCCCGGCAAGGTGAAGTTCAGGATTCAACAGACACAACAAATTATTATTTTCTGTCTGCGTGTAGTATTTCATCCCTGCTGATGGAACATTTAACTGGAAGTTTGTTTTGTTGTTTGTTGTTTTTTGGTTTTTTCCCCCTTGCTGTTGTTGTAGTAACGGGAGAATCCATGCGAGTTCAGACAGACCTCGTGTTATTGAAACCGATTTGTTTGATACTGATGTGGCAAAAGTATCGACAGTTCTGCTGCATCAGCTCCTCCACTGCTATCAGCCAGAGACAGGGGCACTTCCAGCCCCAAAACAGCTTTAAACTGCTCCAGTTCTAATATTGCTTAATGCAATTTGACAGGCACGTAATGCCCTAACTCTTAAAGCCTCACGCTCTCACAACAATTTCATGATGGACTAGTGTGGGTTTAAGGAGGCTTTCCTCAAGTTTTAGATTTGCTGATCCAATCCTGAGGGCAAGTAGTTATTACCCTCCAGACTGTTAGTTACACTTCAGAGTAACATTTCCTTCTTCAGGTAGTGCTTTGTCTTTTCCTAACACTTAAACCTCCTTTAATTTGACAATTTTAGCTATCAAAGCACTGAGGCTTGAGTGGCAGCACAAAACTGTAATGAGGATACGTTTGGTTACAAGCACAAAAATTGTCCTTCATTTATACTTTCCACTGCAGAAAATTCTCCGTTGCACACCTGTTGTTTCAAGACACTTTAAATATTTTTTTTAACATATAAATGCTCTTTTTTTCTGGCCTATATGTTTTAGTAGGACATAGTTCTTTTTTTTGTAATGATATCCTTGCCAGCATTTATCTATTGAGTGCAAGTCAGGGGAACATGAATAGTTTATTCATGCATTTATAACTCCTTGTTAAGGGAATGTCTATAATATTTTGAAGAGAATGTACTTAAGTAGCTACCCTCAATTCACAGTGCTCTATGCCTGGAAAGTGAAATTTAGCTATTGTTCAATATTTATTTTTAGAAATTGTGGTAATGTGGAGAGGTCTATTCAAAATATTTTACTTAAAAGAGAATATGTCAATATATAGATTTGGCAGGATGCAAATCCTGGCTTTCTCAGATGCTTTCAGCAAGGAGGGGAGGGGGGAATGTACCAAGACCAGTAAGAATTAAATGCTCTGGTGTTGTGCATTATTTTGTTGCATTTCAGAGGAAGATGGATTGTATGAAGGATGACCCCAACCTGCTGCAGGTGGGATTTGTCTTTGGGGTTGAAGACAAGGTGGAGTACCCAGGTGAACAGCCTGTGGAGAAAGTGGTAAGCAGCAAATGGAAGAAACTCATTTAGCAGGATCTAGTCCCAAGAATTCCTTGCTTGCCTACATGATAACGTGAGGAATCTGATATTTACAGTTTTACACTTGCTGAGTGTGAGATGTTGGTATAATAGACACTTTGAGAAGGTGTGTGAGGACACAGTGAAGATGAATTCTGAGCTGTTTATCCTCGTGTTCGTGAGGGAGGGATCAGTTCCTCATCCATCTGGGTTAATTTGAATCCTTTTTCTGTAATGAGGCAACCTCTGGGTTTGCTGGGAGCAGGAGAGAGCCTGGCTGTGCGTTTCCCAAAGGAAGGTGGGGATGGCAAAGCTTGCACAGCACCTCCCTCTGCCTTTTCATCCCTCTGCACACATTTTTTCTCCTTTATTTGGGAAAAAACAGCAGAACAGCAGCTGTCTGTTCACTGCAGGGTTATAAGGTGAGTCCTGGTTTATTGAGGACTTCCTAGAAATACCATTTTCTAAATGAGTGTGTTCCCAAGGATCCTAAGTGGCTAAAGAGAGAGGGAGAGAGCACCTGCTGGCTTGGTAATTGATTGCTGGAGTGAGAACGGTGGGGAATTCCTCAAGAGCTTTAATGGTCTGCTAAGAGCTGGAAAAGGGATAAGGAGGGACCAGATCCCTGTGCAGGATGGGAATACAGCACCACTGAACACTGCTATGAAAAGTCAAAAAGAGAGAAATGGAAAGGAGCTTTAGGTGATATTATCTTCACTGTTATCAGCTGGCTATTAATTAATTTAAATCCTGGTAAATTATTTGTGAAATTGAAAGTCCTGAACTGGTTACTAATGGGATTCTGTAGCAGTAAGCAATTTTGTAGCATTAAATACATCACATGAAAGAAAGCCTTTGAAAAGCAACAAAGGAAACCCCAAATAACAAACCCCATAAATTTCATTTGACAAAATTGGTAGCAATTCCAGTGTCAGAAGGGTAAATAAAATGAAACAGCTGCAGGGAGTTGTCCAGATGGCTTAGTGATATGCTTTTTTTTTAAAAAACCCACATTAGTTATAATTAACTATAACCAAAATACTAGCAAAGTGAAATATTTGGAGGATTTCAGTAAGGCCTATAGCTCTTGCAACAGAGACTGTGCCTTGGAAATGAGAGTTGCTAAAAATGTAATGGATTTCTGGACTGGGCTGAGCAGGGAATTGTGGAATTGAACAGTCTGTGTGGATGAGGCTGTGTTATCCAATACAGATCTGCTGTCAAGTGTTCAGAAGGATTCTGAAATACTGGAGAGGATTCAAACAGGAGTAACAAAACTGATTTGAAGGAGGGAATGGAGAGACTCTGCCTGGTATAGCAGCAAATGAAAACTGGCAGCTTAAATGAGCTATTCCATGAGTTACTCACCACAAGTACCCAAGAAACCCTGGCAGAAAGTGTCTCACCAATTTGATTCTGAAATGCCTAGGAATTTTGACATGCTGCTGTATGAAAACTGATTTCTTTGAAGAATTCTGGTTTGCTTTTAATTTAGTATATTTTACACTTCATTGATGAAATCTAATTAGCATGAAGCAGGTTGACATACTCTAGCTGAATGTGATGCACTTAAACCAATATGGGGAACATGAGGATGACTTTGGAAAATAGCTGGAATGGGGAAAATTTAACCTGATTAAATAATTTTTTTAAAAAAATCTAAATTATAATCTCTTTGTGCTCTTTTGGAGAAAATATTAAGTGTGCAGAAGTATTTGGTTATTCTGAAGCAGGTGTTCACTATTGTCTTTAGGGTCTGGGTGGAGGGTGAGGTGAGCTGTATCCCAGTAACTGCAGGGTTTTGAAAATGATGGAAAATGTTCCTGTGTGTTGTAGTCACTGTGTGCAGTGTGTGTGGAATGGGAGGGTAATGGCTGTTGGAAAAACAAATTAGGGCTGTTTGTGAGTAAATGCCAAAATGGAGCTGCTTTTTTATTTTTTTTTTTTTTCCCCAAGTGCAGAAAATGATGATGCTTGTAGTGAAAGTCTCTGTGTACATAATGTGGGGAAAAAACCAAACCTGGGAAGCATTAGAGTGGGAAGATTAAAGGAAGATCCCATCTTTCCAGCCCATATGGAATTTGTAGCTCCAGCTTTGTGTGCAGAGACATCAGGACAGGGGCTGAGAGCCCTGAGCCTTGGTGGGTTGATGCTAAAATTGTATCCCCATTCATCTGTTTAGCTCAGAAATAAGTGTTGTACCTTTAAAAACTGGATCTGGGAGGGAAGGAGAAGCGNTGTCCCACCGGGCCTGGCCTGGGCCCGGCCTTTCCCAGCCCTGAGGGACCGACAGCAACTGAGCCGAGCTCCAGCCCCGGGAGAGACTTTCTGAATTTGGCATCTCTGTGGAGTGGCCAGAAGTTTTATTGTTCAGTGTTGTTCATTTGTTATGCTGGGGAGTGCTTTAACTGTTAAATAAACAACTTTTTACCACTTTCCTCCAAAGAAATTTTTTCCTGTCCCAATTCAGCTAAGGGGAGGGGTGGTTTGGATTCGTTTTTCTATAGGGACTCCATCCAGAGGTTTGTTTTTTTTCCTCTCCCAAATTTGTCCTAAACCAGGACATGGGTGCAGAGAAACCCTGGCAGCTCTTGGGGCTTTTTGTTCCTGGTGCTTCATTAGGCAAAGCAGATGTGAGATTGAAGGGATTATTTGCTACTCTTACAGAGGCTCAACAGCAAAATCCAATCCAAAAGGCCTCAAACTCAAGTTTCTGTTTTGTCTGGGGAATTGTGAATTTGGAATGATGCTGTATAAAGTGTAAAATGTAGTCTGTAATCAACCGCAAATTTTGGTTTATGGCTTCCACACCATCGTTTTAAATCCCTGTTACCCTCACTCCCTGACCTGGTTTAACAGTCAGAGGGCAAATCTCCTGAGTGGAAATAATTTTACATCAGTTGCCACGTACAGAAACGAAAAGGTCAAAATGAGATCCTGTGATAAAAGGTGTTCTGAATTACCTATTCCATGAAATAGCTGTATTAACAGTAATAGGAGAGGTTGAGAGAGCAGGTTGAGTTAATGTAGCTGAATAAAACACCTTTTAGGTGTGCAATATTTTCTGCTTATTACCTTGCTTGTTAAAGAATACGTGTCATTATCTCAGAGATTTAATAAAACATTGGAGGGTCAATGGAAAAATGAAAGTATTGATAGGACAAGATAGAGTGAGACAGAGGAAGTCATGCTGCAGGTGGGGAGGGCATTCAGTGATTGAGACACCCCAACCTTTCCTTCAGTATTTTAGAACTCAAGAGAGGTTCTGCTGCAGTTTTTTCTGAAAGGAATTCTTTAAGTGAAGCCAACTATTTGTGTACAATTTGTACGTGAAAAGAATTTTTGTGTTGGCACTGCCCTCTGGTCTGCATTTCTTCAGCATTGCTGTGCTATTAAGTTCTTGTTTTTGAGGATCAGTGACTCTGTACCAGCTTGCTGGGTGGTTGTTAGAAAAATGGGCAATTTTTTTTTCAGTTATAATTATATTAAATGTGTATTTGAATATCCTCTTCATTTATATTGACTTTGAAGAGATTATCTTTTTTGATTTCCATTTATTATATTTGCTCTAAAAATATGTAAGCTCTTAATTATTTTTTTTTTTATCTGGCATTTGATCTGGATTGCCATTTTCATCTGTTGTCTTTAATTAGGCTTCCTGCTGGGTTTTGTAGCTTTACAGTCCATACCTTGTGAAAGAATCAATTGATTTCAGTGCAGATTCCCACGGTTACTACTCTTAAATTGCTTTCTTAGCTCAGCAGAGTGGTGGCAGAGTTCTTGTAATTTGATCTTCACAGCCACTGCTGTTTATTTAAAAAAAAAAAGGCTACTGATGATTTTTGTGCAGCCTGCATTAGATGATTTGATAATTTATTTGTAGGCAGTGTTTGCTCCAAGGAGTTGCTGGAGCTGCTTCTTAATTCACTCACCCCCAGCTGATTTCACTGCCAGTTGCAGGGGCTTCCTTTGGATCCCATCCCAGTGTTCCAGAAGTGCACAGGAATGTGGCTAACATTGCACCCAAAGCCTGTGATTTCAGTGTTTTTAATTTTATATATATATATACACAATACATGCTTTCCAAATCATGTAACAACTGTCATGGGATATTTAATCAAGAGAAGGTAAAGGGCAGGTAGGTCTGGACATGAAGGTTGGTGCAGAGGAAAGGGAAATGATGGAAATGATTCTGGGATTTATGGGACAGCTCTCTGGAAAGTCAAAATGAGGTTTTTGGCAAAGGGTTGCATAAGAGAAACTTCTTCCTTCTTATCTCCAGCATAAAAATGAAGAGTGGGTAAGCAGTGATCTCTTGAACTGTGTGTGAAATGTGTAATGGCTGTTCCAAGTCCTGCTCTCAGTAAACCTGTAAATTGTGGGAGGTTTGGGACATGTCAAATACTGCTCTTAAAGCTCTCAGAAACATGTGTGTAAATGCAAGAATTTTTCTTAAATTAAGCAGTAATATTGAACACATTATCATCATTTTCATGGGCAGCCTGATAGTGCTGTGTGCTAAATACCCTTAACTGTCAAGAGATTGGGGATTCAAGGCTCTGCCAAGAGAAGAATCAACACAGCAAAGATTTTCCTCCTTGTTAAAACCTAGCTTAAACAACTGATTTAAGAAATCAAGTCGTTTAAGTCACCAAATTAAAACCATGCTTTAAAGCAGTTAATACTGCGAAACACAATTAATTTTTATGTAAAGAACTTCTACCCGGGTGTGCTGTGGGGAAAACAAAAAAGATCCTTGAAATGCTTTTTGCTGTATGTAATTTCATAAACCTGTTCTCCACATAAATGTGGGCTGCTTTATCCTAGGAAGCACTGGATATTCTATAACCCTAATTAAAACTGTGCCTTATTTACACTGTGGGCCTGCTGAATGCCTTGTGTCATTATTTAAGGCGGTTACTCCGTGTTTGTTTCATTCAATATAAAACCCCAAATCCCACCTTCCACTGGGAAAATTGTATTTTTCATAGCAATGGTGACATATCCCATAATTTTGCTCCTGCAACTCTAGTCTTGTGCTCTAGCCCTTTATTTTTAAAATTAAATATAAAAATATAATTTTAAATGTTGTAATCTTTCTCTGTGTGTGTGTGTTCAGATAATTTGGGTCTTATTACTAAAGGTTTATCTGGGAAAAAAAAGTGTTAATATGGGATGGAGTTGTGCCTTGCTTCTGTCTGAGACAGCCTGTTTTGAAGAGGGGCAGAGGAGGTCATATCAGTGGTAAAATCATGTTGTGTGAAGTGCAGAGCTTCTGATGAGCTGTTCTCTTATCTGCCATTACATATGAATAGAAAGCAAGTTGCCTGTAAAGCTTACTTTAAATTTTAATAAACTGCAGAAAAGATAAGTGGTAATTTCCTGATGTGGATGCATGCTAGTACAGCCTGCTAAACCCAAATTCCAGGATCATAAATTTTAAAACGAATCTTTGTGGCTCGAATTTTTTAAGCTAACATGATAGATTTAAATTTTAGGGAAATAAATTTCCTTTCCTCTCCTCTCTCTGTATCAATCTTACTGAAAAACGCCAGAAGATTCAAATTTGGGGACACAATGAAAATAACAGGGAAGGGGAGCAATAGAGGCGACTAATCCTCTAATTACTTTCTGTGAACACTGGGAATTGGGCTGCAGAATATCCTTCAGTACAATCTAGAGTAAGCTAAATTTATTCCATTCCAAAGCTGTAAAGGGAGGGATTTGGCTGCCAGCTCAGAATAGTAAATGGGCTCTGGTGGTCTTTATCTGATGGGGGTGAAGCAAATGTGGCTGCTCTGTCAAAAGCCTGGCCAGGGTTTGAATTTCCCTGGCTCTTAATTACCCCATGCCTGCCCTTTCACACCCTGGGGATGGAAATGTAACTAAACAATGTGAAATCCAAAGTTGAGTTTAGTGTCAGGTAAATACAGGCAACGTGTGTATTTGTGATTGTGATATGTGTGGAGCCCAACCATGGGACAGTTATAAAGACAAATTCTAATAAATAACTGAGGAAAATAAAGCGTAGAAGAAGGCCTTGGAATCTATCC
>VZTB01008048.1:5354-70844 GCA_013397245.1 Thryothorus ludovicianus | reverse complement strand
TAGCATCAACCCAGGACAGCAATGTTCTTCGAAAAAGCCCTCATATTCTAATAATGATTTCATGCTGCCCACAGCATTAGTCAAATGTTTTAAAAATGAAATTGAAGCAAAGTAATTGCAAAATAAGAAAATTATTGAAGGTTTAAAATGTTTAGAGAAAATTTTCTGTCCCCTGAATGATCTTGAAACAGCTTTATTTTTACACATAGGATCAGTTCAATGTAAAGCAAGAGGAATACCTACATGACTGGGAAGATCAGGACTTGGCCCCATATAAAAGTTTTTTGATGAAAAACCTAAAGGCTTTTTTGCAACATTAGTAGAAAACTTACTATAAACTTGTACATATAAATTTTTAACAATAAGCTTAACTTGATTGAGTCAAGATGTTAAAATACATGAAAGAATTGGTATGGTAGGAGAAAAGAGTTTGCAAATATAAAAACAGAGATCTATAATAATATTAAAACTCTAATGATGAAACATACGATCCTTTTAATGAATGACCTGTGAAAATCCTTCCATCTACGGTGACCTGTGGAACCCCTTTGTGTTATGCAGTAATATTGAACAGAATACAGGCAGCCTACATCTCAGAGGAGGGATACAAAATTCACAAAAAAACGCTGAATATTAAAGTACATAATATTGTCAGGTCTCAGCACAGTTTCTCTAGAGATTACCACTTTTCTCTATATGGTACTACACTGTAAGCATAACTTAAATGCCTGGCAACAGGAGTACAAATTGCTTTACTGAATCTTAATGGTATGTTGCTAAAATCATTTTTATAATGAGAAAAAATTACTTTCCTTAATATTAGGGAGAATGAAAGAAGAAGCAGTCAAACATTTTATGTCTGTAGTTAAACTATTAAATTCATATTTAGCCACTTGAATTCTAATTTCTTTATTTTAAAAAAGCCTTTATTTTTATTCTAAAGTCTTTATTTTAAAAAATTCTGAGTACCAGCTCCTCAGTGGGCATCACTAAATTCAATTCATGATTGACATCTCTGGAAATCAAGCCCTCTATTTAAATGCCAGGAGCACACAAATTTCCCAAGAGTACATACAAGATTTAAGGGTAGTTATTTGATATCTGAGGCTTGTGACTAAGCTTGAGCTCAGAGACTCATGATCAGAATACTCAGTGCCAGGCTGTAATTATGTTCAGGTTTTGATCATGCAGTAGAACATCTGAGCTGATAACACCATCAGGTCATGATGTGGATGGGAACACCTACTGTCCTGTCCTAGCTACATCTTCCTCCCAGCAAAAAATTTATTTGTCTTGTGGTAATCTCATCTGGTCCAGATGAGTCACAAAGCAGGGTCTTTCCTAAAGCATCTTAGGTCACATAAAGCAAAAGAGAGTCATGTAAACCAACACCTTGTCCAGGCTGACATATTGCTGTCAGTGCAGATGGATGGAGGGGCGGTAGAGATCACTGCTTCAGTAGACTCCAGTCCACTCAAGCAATTTATGACTCTATTGACATAACCTGGTAGTTAATTTAAGGTCTTGTAAATGAAACATTATTTTCAGTTTAACTCCTTATTTTAATTGTGGTTTGGTAGCCCAGACTAGCAAGGGTAAGAAGTATGTATCAGATTCTTAGAAGTAAACCTGATTTAAATAATCACCTTTAATGGTTATTGTCTTCTGTTACTACAGTAGGCAAAACAAAAGTCTAGATGTAGAAGTAGGCAAGCTGAATAACATTTTCCACTTTTTGTGCATGCCAATCATGAATGCAACCTGATTAACAATAAATAAGATTTAATAATAATGTCTGGTTTAGGTGGGGGAAGTTATTCCTGTGTTGGTATTCTCAGAATATCCAGATAAAGGATTGATTTTTGGCCCTTTAATTATACCAGTAAAAAGTACTTATGTAATCCTTCAAACAGAAGGAAAAAGGATATATTCTGTTTATAACACACTAAGTAGGCAGATGTCTCTAAAGCAGATTCCACTTCAATGCAAGACTGTGATACCAATTAGAAAGCATATGCCATATTGCCTTGACATCCTGTTACTAAATGCTGATGAAAGTTTATGATCATAAGTGAAATATGTAAAGTAGGACTGAAAATAATCCTTCAAATTAAAACTGTTAAAACATATACTGTGCAGAATGTATGCCAGGTGTTCTGCAATGCAGGCTCCAGGGATATGTTTCTGGGGGGCTTTGTGGTGTACAGCAACAGATTTCAATGCTGCCTCAAGTACTGGATACATCAGCTTCCATATTTTTCTTGTGAAGACTAGCACCAATAGCAGGTGACCAAATTACAGTAAAAGATACTGACAGGTGTAGTGGAGTTTGATAGCAAACCATGGTTGTACCATGGTATAGAAATTGATTTGGAACCGGAGCCTCCCAACTAGCTTTGAGTTCAGACATGATTTATAGCACCCACTGCTACCTTGAACCATGATTATTCAAATTGCTGCTCATGCTGCAGCTTTCTTCCTGCTCCTGTTGAAGGTGGGAGCCATAGGGACCTGAGCCTACTTCAGGTGTATGATCACCCTGAGTGTGACAGTGGCATGGATAGCAATTTGGCATGTACTGAAACCTTGAAGCTGGGCCTCTGTCTCAGTTCCCAAATTTAATGTATACAAAAAGACTGCCGTTAAACTTCTGGCTTTCCCAGTAATGGGAACACTGTATGCTGTATTTTAACTGCAAGTCTTTGGACTTGATACAGGGCTCATTGGGCCCAAACTGCAGTCTCATGTTGCCTTTTATGTTGCTTTGATTAACAATGGGGATATTATATCTATATTTTCCTTTATTTAGAAAGCTCTAAAATTCCTATTCTAAGAATTCTAAAAATGTTTATCAGAACCATTCTAATGCATTTCATAATATGGACCATCAAATTTCAGAGTTTTTTTCTTTCACTAAGAGCAAAAACTCATGTGTTTAGAAGGGCTAAGAATGTGAACTGAAGACAGTCAAAGATGGAAAATCCATCTCATGTGTTCTGATGTTTATTCATATTCAGTCATAAGAAAAATAATGCTGTTCCATTTTCAGCATGTTTCATTAAATCCCAACCATCTTTGTTGTTGTCTTTAAATATTGAAGGATTAATGCCTAATCCAGCAAAGCTAAGCATATGGTATGATCAACTATACTTATGGTCTTAATTTTAGTATTCTAATTGGGTAGAATGCATTTCTTTAGCCCTTAAAGTGTTCTTATGTATTTTTCATGCAGCATTTCCTTTTTATATTTTATTATTTTCAATTCCAGCTTTTTGAAGTACATGTATAAAAGAAGTAGTCTTCATATATTAGTATCTCTTTGAACAATGCTGAATTCAGATATGTATCTTTTATCACATTCATTTTTAAATCACCATTGCTCAATTTATGTTCTTCTGTCACTCCTAGCCACTCCTAGTTCAATTCAGTGTGCTTCTCCACTTTAAGAAATCAGTTGACTACTTATTAATCCATTTGTGTGAATTTTGCCAATCTTGTATGTGATTTTTTAAAAAAATTAAGTTATCATGGAGCAATAAGCTAAATGCGCTAAACAAAATTGTGTTGATGTAATAAGTGCTTTTTTTTCTTTCATGTCCTTTATTAATATTATTCATTATCAGCTTCTCAGTTAATCCACCTGGTATTGCTGCCATAATAACCAATTTATAACCAACTCACTAAGCCCAATTTAAGAGTTGGTAACGGAAAGAAAATGTTCACTCTACTAGGATTTCTGGTGAACACTTCTTTCCCTTATGTTTCAACTTCCCCACTTTCTACTGTCTGCAATTCCAAACAAAATTTTAAGAGTTATTGAGATAAATATTTCATAATTGTCCTGATTTCAGCCAAGGACAGGGTTAATTTTTCACAGTATGCATGAGGGGGCAGAGCCGGGAGCTGTGTGGGCATGGCCAAGACATTGTGTTATTCAATAATATCTTCCATCATGGCCAGGAGTGGGGAAAAGGGACTTCCTCTTGCTTCCTAGAGTATTCATTTTCCTTGGAGCAAGTGTGGTGAGCAGCTGGGGAAAAAGCATGGGCGTGGAGGGTCACACCAGCTCAGGTGTTCATTGTCTTAGGGTCACACCAGCTCAGGTCAAGCGGTGAGCAATTTCTGCATGTAAATCACCCCCATTTTTTATACTTTTATTATTAATATTGTTGCTGTTCATTTTCATGTCTCATGGCTGTTTCCAGTAAATTTTTCTCATCTCAGTCCATAATCTCTGCCTTTTTGTCTTTCTCAACAGAGGGGAGCATCAGTGCTGGTCCTAAACCATGACAATTGTTAGTTTTCAAAAATCTCAATTTACCACGTAAGACAAAGACAGCATGTAAGAACTTCAAACATATTCATGCATCCCAGAAAACATCTTGGTTTTGATGAATCATACCAAGTGATTTAATTCCTCATCTTTCCAGAGGAAATCGTAAATTCTCACTCTTTCAACATACTGATGTATTAATTGAATTAATTTTCTGTTATGTCATTATTACAAATTTTGTCTCATCTGTCTTATAATTAGGATATGACAATTGTAGATTTCATTACATCTATAACATGTTTGAACTCGGGTATCCTGCCAGAAAACACACTCCTGATGCCTTTGTTTCCTTTTCAATTTCCCCAAACTATTTTAGGGTAAACATTTATATAGTTTTTGCTTCCTCCCAACATTTCACATTCCCTGTACTTATTTTGCTGTTATTGTTTTTTATCTTTTTTCACCACATTCCTGTTAAATATACTTATTCCAAGCTATTTTCAGCAAATTTTTCATATTTTTCGCCTTATTATAGTAGAAATTCTTTGGTATTCATGAAAAGACCGAACAAAACAAGTTTTTTTTTTACTTTTTCCTTTACTGTTGACTTGTTTCCTACATGGAAATTGTTGTATACTTTTAAGGAATTGTGGGTTGAGAAAGACTTGGTGGATTAAAGTGAAAGAACAGGAAAAAAACCTAAAATACAGGAACAGGATCTTATGACATTTGAAATACACTCTAATCTTAGTCTGCATATACTGTCACATCATTTTCTGCTTACTTTCTCAAACCTCTGTAAGCCTCTTGATTTGGATATTAAAATCTAAGGAGGAAAAATATTATTTTTCCTACAAATTGTATCAATCAATGAGGAGTTGCATGATTTTGATTAATCCTGGCTCTGTAATAGACATAAAAAAAGAAATATGGTGTTTATAGCCAAACATGAATATGCATTGTAAAAACATTATATTGATTATATCCATTAATGAGAATAGTGAGTTATCCAAAAGCTATGCCATAAATACTTTGTATATTTAAATTTGCAGCAGTCTTTGAAGGATTCTGTACCACCTGTAATCTAATTTGTAACATTTAACTGCATATGATTTGGATGAGTATTTCTAAAGCATTATACATACTTTTTTTGCTATCAAATTGATGTGTGTTACTTAGGTTTTCCTCTGATTACCTATAAACAACTAGAATTATTATCTTTTAAGTGCTCTGCACATGATTAAGTAAACATTGATATTGCCCAATCCATATAATCATTTACATATTTCTGTAATCTGTTTTAAAGTCAGTTGCTCTGAATCACTGATAACATTTTTCTACGTCTGTTTGTTCATGTCATTATGAAAGTATTCATTTCTGATATAATTTTCAGAAAAAAAAAGTAAAAGGTTTATTCATATTCAAAAACACTGTTGTTTTAGGTTATATACTTGTCTCTAATATTATTTTTCCCTCTCATCTGTTTTTCTACTTCTTTTGATGACAAGAATCATTTAGACATTTTAAGTTAGCGGTGGAAGAGTTGATAATATTCTTGGAAAAAACAGCGAATTAAATATGAATGCTTAGTGGGACAGACTGAACTAAATATATGAGAGGCTAGGAGGAAGGTCTGCAAATATAGTTGTCTTTGGTTTTAAATATATGTAATGATTTCATTCAAGAGCTGCATACGTCCATTACAATGTTGTGCCAGCTGCACACATTCTAGAATATGCAGAAGGAATTTGTGCTCTCCTGTGTTATGAAGCATATATGATCTTATGTTTTTACTGTAAACCCTTTTCTGGCCATTATCTCAACTAGTATTATGTTTAATCACTGTTTTCTCTCAAAAACATACATAGTATTGGAAATATGCATGATGTTTTATAAAAAAGTCTCCAAATTTTATGCAAGGCTGAGGTCAATGAAGGGTACAGGTGTTAAAGACTGGCTTGATATTGCACTGTTTGAGGAGGGAGGATGAGAAGCCAGGATCCATGAGGTCTGGCATATGTTTTCCCTCATTTGTTTCTCTTCTATCATGGGCTGATGGCACAGATGCAGGGAGCCAGTTCTGTTGAAACAGCAGGAAAGATTTTCTTCTCATGGAACAAAGTCTACTGGTACCAGCTAACAGTTCCATGAAGGGGTTCAAATAACTGAAGTTAGGTTTCTCAAGGCTTCAAAACTTTAGAATACCCCCAACTGGTAGAACAAAGGGAATATAAAATATAGAATCCTACTTGAGGTTTTTAACGGATATAATCACAAATCTAATATACTTGTTCAGTACTTAAATAACAGATTTTTAAGCAGTTGAAAAGGTGCAAACGTTATTAGAAAAATAAATGTGGTAGACTCTGCTGTAACATAAACTGAGATTTTCTCAATTCTATTCAGGCAGCAAAGACTTCAGGGAGCCACAGAATACTTCAGCTAGCAAAACATAAATTACATAGCAGTATATTATCAACTGTTTTATCTTAAAATTTCTGGACAAGCATTATTGTGCCTAAAAACTTCTTTCATGGTAAGTTATGACAATGGGGTCATATACAGAGTTTGCCAATAAATCTCTAGAATTTACCCAGAGTTAGTAGTCAATGAACTGCTGAGTTACTTCTTCATGTTTTTCAAGTCTTAAGCTACGAAGCTACACTGGTAGGCAATGGAAGAAAAAAGTTTTCAGTATTGTAAATAAAGCCAAACAAGGAAGTTCCAAGTAGCACAGGAGTGCTTCTTTTCTTTCCTTTATAATTCACATTTCCAGGTCCTGCCTGACTGTGCACAGAATACTGAATAGCTTGAGCCTTTCATTCCTGTAGAAGCAAACCTATTTACCACTTACCTAGGGAATGTGAACCATCATCTAAACAATTTTGCTGGGATAAAAAAAGCATTTGCTGATTTAGGTCAGAGGACTGATGGGAGATGAATCTTGGTGACGTATGTTGCTAAGACATTTGCTCTCTGCTCTCACTTGGAACATTGTTCTTATGGGAACGTATGCCTCCTCAAATGCAGTTACACAGCAGTGCTCTGCATGGACCTGTTTGGTTTTGTGTCACTGGTGTGCTCTGGCGCTCACTGCTGCTGCAGAGCAGTGTTGTGGGAGAGCACAAGGCATTGTGGCAGAGAAGTACACAGTATCTCAGTATGACACAGGGGGAGGAAGCCACAAAGGGAGGAGAGGCTCTTTGGGACATAATTTAAGCATTGAGAAGCCTCAATTATCTCTAAGGTGAAAGAGTCAGCTTGTAATTTTTAAGATCTGAGATGAAGGGAGTTTTGAATTACAATCCTTCTGTAGGCCCAGGTCACTGAAGGTTACTTGCTGCCCATTCCTGCTCCCTACTTCTTGAAGAGTGACAGATGTCACCATACCACTCAAGGAGCTCTTAGTCACCCAGGTTTCTTGGTCATGTGGAGGCAGCCTCAATAGATCCTGTTCTTAGGAAGCCTTAACTTCCTAGTCCCTCTGTACAGCTGCCTTTCTTATTGACTATATTCTCAAATAAAGGTTTAAAGAGGATTTGTTCCCTGGGGATACAATACAGAACTGTGATTAACCACAATGTGCCTTTTCCACCTGCACATATTTTTTTCAAACAAGTAATGAAGTAACACCATCATTGCTTTTTGTCAGCAAAATAATCCACCCTTCTTTGTTAGAAAGGACTGTGTCAAAATGAAGTTAGACCTATATAAAAAATGTGGACTAAGGTCAACACTAACAAAATAATATCAGAGGAAAAACATCAACTTTTCTGTTACGTTTTTTTAAACTAAATTCTAGTCTCATCTTTTTTTTCATAATAGTGTTCAATAAAACAGCAGTTGTTAATCCAAAATTCTGTCAATCATTCTACCAAATGGAACAAAACTATTGAGTTGCAAAGCAAAATAATAAAAACCAAAACATGGAAAATTTACAGATACACTTCTTCAAATAAATGTTTAAAAAATCCCACAAAGAATATTGTCAAGCAAGTCTTGCCTATAAAATAAGTCTTGTGAAATGCTGAGGCAAAGGTTATTATGATTTTTGGTATAATCATTTACCCTTAGGGCACTGGTTTACCCCTAATCTAGAAAAAAAATTGTATGTACTGGCCCCCTGTGTTAATAAGCTAGTTAGTTATTTCTCACTGCCTCTTTTTCTTGTGTCCTTGTAGTCAATAACCTTTGTCAAAGTCTTCTGTGAGAGAAGGGCTAGAAGCAACATGGGATCAGAGAACTAAAAATAAGCAAATATTTTTGGGCATCACCAGGAGAAAAATACCTATGAAGTCAGATGTACAAACTAGTGCATTAGTGAATCATCATCCGCAGGGCAGAGCACATATTGAGCTCACTTTCAGGGGAAAGGTAGAAACTGTGTATTTTGGATACTACTGAAGTAATTTAGTCAGAAAGAGCTATCATTTAACATTAATTCTGTTTCATAAAACAGCTGGGGAGAAAAGCAAGATTATAAAGAATAACAAGGACTGTTATGCATTCATTAATCACTTGTCCTAGCAGCATCCTTCCCCCTCCAGCCCCACTTCCAGCCTGGTCTAGCAGACCTGGCTGACTCCCATCTGAAGGGCATGCACCACTTTACTTCCTGTATTTGTTTTGTCACGTATTGCTGGGCTGGAAATTCTCAAATCCAGTTGCTCCTAAATTGGAGTCTCCATGGCAACATTCACAGAGGTGCACATTGGAGCCAGCTGCCAGAAGACAACACTTACATAACACAAACAGGAGGCTTTCTGCTTTTCACTTTTACTGCCCTGAGATGCACAGGCAGGTAGAGAGATAGGAAGTAAATAATAGTGTAAAACTCTGGTAGAAAAGTGGATGATAACACAAAGCTATTTAAAATAATTTCAAGAGTTGAAAAGTTAGATTTCAGAAGGTGAAAATTTAGGTTGCATGAATTACTTATATTCATCCTTTATGTTGTTTTTAGTGCTTAAAAGTGAGACCTGCACCACGGATATGAAGCTGAGAAGCTAAAGTGGTGGCAACACCAGCTGTATGCCAGTTTACATGTGTGTCAGTTGTTGTCTTTTTGCCAGCTAAATCCAGTCTGTCTCAGTCAGGTAACGCCAGAGGTAGATCAGGACTCTCATGTCAACTACACAGTGCAGAGCACTCATAAAGGAGATTTTAAAGAATGACATGTTGGCTTTCCCAGAGTGACTGCAAGGAAATTAATCTGAAAAATCAGAATGGAGACTGGGTTTGGGTGTGGAACTGAGGGGGAATTCAATACAGAGAGACTTTAGGGACCAGCTTACTTGCCATCATATTTGGAAAGGTAATATTATGTTCAACATTAAGACAAGAAAAGTTGTAGTAAGACCATTTTAGCAGCAGAAAATACTTAAGTCTCCTGTGAAGATTTCCTTTCATGCAATATGATACAAAAGAGTAAGTCTTTTTCTGTACTTAGGGCAGATATTTATATTGCAGTCATTGGCTATTTTTCTTCAGGAATAATTTTGACGATTCTTTGACCACAACTGTGTATGTCCTTACAAAAATACCATTCATCTTGATGTTACCAGAATCCCACAAAAACTTAAAAAGCCTTCCAGGCCTTTTTAGGAAAGTGGCTGGGAGTGTTTAGGTAATTTTATAATTAATATAAGGGCAATTTTCTTGTCTTCATCAGAAATTACTGACAAATGCAGAAATTTACCTGTGTATTATCTAAGATTTCAGACTTTATATTCGACTTAGCTTCCTGTACAAAACATGTATATTTATTTTTCACACAAAACCCCAACGTCCAGAAAGGTTCTGATAGACTACAATATTTTTTGGGACCACTGCACGAGTAGTTTTCCACTCTGGTATTTTGTTATACAGATAAATGCACAACAGCTGGATCTCAACAGTCATCTATTGAGACATATTTTTGATTCCTCCTCATGTCAGAAATAATGAGAAAATAGTGCAAGAAAACCACATCCGAAAAGCATTGAATCTTCTTTCTTTAGCTATCCCAGTTTTCTCTGTTAATTCTCAGAAAGAATGTCAACATCTTGGTCCACTCTCATGTTGCACAATAGCTGAAAGCTTAATTTCTCCTGTGCTTTAAAAATACAAGGAAAAAAAAAATGAAAAGGTGGAAAGCTGGCACTGACTAAATCTGTGCAGCTGAGCTGGACCATGGAGTTTGGGTAACATGAGTCCCAGCAAAGCGTGGCTAGTTTAGGGTTTGCCTGGCTGATAAAGCTTACCATGAGTATCCTCCTATCACAACCTTGAAAACAGCCCAATCTTTTCAATTTCTCATGACAGGTTTTCTTTGATTTCATGCCATGTCTTGTGCAGCAGCAATATTTTGTAACAACAATGAAAATGTAAAATTCAGAATCTACATTATGGAGAGTTACAACTTTTAACTACAACCCCCCAGGCATTACCACTTTCCTTATTTTTTTTTTTTCCCAAGTAGAAAATGTACAGGAACAATGGTTGGCACTGGGCTTCTCAATCATCTGATTATGCACTACATGAAATTGAAAAATAATTCTGCAGGGATAATTGAGATAAAAATTAAGGAGGCAAAAATACAGGCCTGAAATTCAGCTGGAATTTCTGGCTCACTAAAAAGCTGAAATTCCCGCATTTCAGTAAACTTCTTTTTCAATTTCAGTCAATAAAGACAGGAAAGCAGATGTGCCAGACGTGGAGAGTAATGGAGCAAACACCAATTGTGAAAATCTTTGGAAATAAATCTAATCAACTAATAAATAAAATCAACATAAATAAGTATATATAAATAAAATGTGAATAAAATCACAAAATGTTTATTAAATTCAAATTTACATTAATTAGTACCTAAACATGGTGTGCTCAATAGTCTTGAGTAAAAAATGTTCACCATTAAATCATTTTGAAAATCTAGAAAAAGAAGTATCAAGAAGAACAATATTATTCTTAGTTGAAACTGAATCTAGTCAATACCAACAGTCAAAAAGAGAAAAAAATGTTAGAATTATTTTTTCTAACATCTTTATTAATAAAATACTTTCATTTACTACATTTTTTTTTCACTTAGAAACATGTTTAAAGAAAATTTTAAAAATATGGATAGGATCCAGGAAGGTGGTCTCTCCTTTCCCTCTTACCCCGTTTTGAAAAAATGAAATCCTAAGAACTGGATAAATCCAAAAATTTTCTGTTGTCCCTAACTAACTATTTCACATAACTCCTTCATTTTATTCAGCTAAGCTAAAAGAATATTCCATGTTTCTTCTGGCAGCATTTATAAGTTAAAGACCAGAGAAAAACTGTAGGCACTTCTCCACTGCCTGAATAGCTTTGCAATCCTCTGTGGTATTGTTCAAGAAAGGATTTCTCATCCAAGGTCGATTTTGACATTTGAGACTCCGAGCAGCAAATCCCATGGCTGGCCGAGGTATTTCCCAGCTATGTGTCACCCACGGGGTGCAAGAACAGCCACAGAGCCTTGTTCTTCCCAGGGGAGCCCATGGCACCACAGACCAAGCAGAGGGACAGCCTCTGCCAGGGCACAAAGCCCTGCCATGCTCCAGTGCTTTGCCCAGTCCAATCTTCCACACCCCAGTAGGATATTGAAGCCATGGGCAGATTTTTATTTTTTTTTATCTGCAGATTTGAGATGTGTTGTTACCATAGTGAATGAAGAGCAGAGACTGGGGAATGGGACCCTGAGAATGGCAAGATGACAGACTTGGACTGGTGATATGAACTCACAAATCTCCATGGTGCTTCAGTGAAGCTGGCTAAGATCATGAGCTCTTGATGCTTTTGTTTAGTGCTAATTCATACAGATTAGGCTGCTAGCTTTCCTCTGCAATGAATTACAGCCTCCTGCTTGTGTCAGCTCAGCTGACCAGTACAGGAACTACAGAGCATACAAGAAAAGTATCTGCCACAGAGAACCCTTCAAGAAGCATTTTATTTTCACACCTTTGTGCTCCCATGTTCATACAGTTGAACCACAGCATAACTAAAATTGCATCTAAATGGCAACATTTAAGCACCTTGCTGGAACTCTGAAAGTAAAATTTATGGGCTTTATGTTAATTTGGTGAAATCACAATAAACATCTTGTGCTGGGATAAAGATACTTGGTGGGACATCTGTCAAAGTCAGAACTGGATGCAGGGCTTCAGGCTGCCATTTGCCTTTGGCTGTTTCCTGCATTGAATTTCAGCACATTAAAAATGTTTTGCCTTGCATCAAAAGCACTAGATATTTGTGCAGATTTTCTTTCCAACGGCTACAGCTCCTACTTTCCCAAGCACCAATCCTCAAAAAGTCTCAAGTGAAGCCTTCCTTGTGAAAGTGATTTAATTTTATCTAACACAAACCAGGGACAATTTATTACGCCTTTAGCTCTTCAGTTGCCTCTCTGCCTCTCTGACTGTCAGTGTTTAAACCAAACCCAAGATTGACATACAGACAGCAATTTTGCCAATAGCTAGTCTCAGATTCTGCACACCAGCATCTCTGCACTTGCATTTTTATCTTACAGGACGGATTTCCAATGCTACAGATAGTGCAGATCCTCAATGAGCAGTCTTTTTCATCCTTATCAAAACTAAACCTTCTATTTCTTATTCCTGTATCTTGAGTGCAGATGCCATTTACCACCTTCCCCTACAATTATGTGTAGATATTCCCAGTATAATTATTTCTTTATTTAGTTAATTTGAGCAGTTCCACTTTCTGTCAGTTGCAAGTAAAAAAGCAATATCTTGTATGCTAAGACCCTTATTCTGAACTGGAATTGATCTTCTTACTTTGTCTTGTTTGTAGTGAGCAAAGCACCTCCCTCTAGAGTAACCTACTTTAAGCAAAAAACCACTTCATTCAAGTGGAATAAACATTCTAGAAATTTTGAAGAAAACACTCTGTCATACAAAGAAGAGTAAATATTAAAATCTCAATGTCTTTTCATCTATATATTTATTTGTTTAACTTGCATTTGCTATTATAACCATGGAACAGTAAGCAAGAGCAGAACTCGAGCAAATTCCTGAAATATCCTTGGTTTTGCTCTTGACATATATCCTTTCTCCAAATCCCTCTCTTGAGAAAACTTGAAATTAATTTTAAGCATTCTGTTTGCTTCACCTATGAACATAGTTTACTATAAGTCTTAAAGGGAATATCTACTTTTAGGTAAACCTTTATGAGTGACCTACAGGGACAGAAAGGGAAACATCCATACTATCTATAGAGAAATTGGCTTCATATTTTTCTATTTATCTATTTTTCATTATATTGGAAAATTTCAATACGCCAGGAAAAAGTTCCTAAGCAAAATGTCACTAAATAGATAAATAAAAAAGACTCAAGCTTATTCAGCAAAAAATCTCCCTTTCAAAGAAATGATACACCTTATGTTTATCAGGAAAATTCTCTGTAGTTGTATTTCATGAAAATCTATCAGAGTAAACACAAATATGAACTACTTAATGTCACACTGCTGTAAAGTCCAACAATGTTGTTGTTTGCAGTTCAAACTAGGAGATCAGGCATAGATCCAGGTGATTTTTTTTTCCTAAGGTTTATCCTACAGAAACATACAGAAAGATATTATTTACTTGTGTCTAAACTTCTCCCCATGAACAGGAGCTAGCTAAGGAAATATATACTAGAGAAACAGTGCAAGGATTTGA
Source organism: Thryothorus ludovicianus (assembly GCA_013397245.1). Classification (NCBI taxonomy): domain Eukaryota; kingdom Metazoa; phylum Chordata; class Aves; order Passeriformes; family Certhiidae; genus Thryothorus; species Thryothorus ludovicianus. The sequence goes on along the minus strand of VZTB01008048.1, from coordinate 56,894 downwards.
ACAGATCTTTTCTAATTATCCAGACAGATTAGTAATTCTCTTATTCCAGTATATACCATCCTTTATAGTAACTGCTCTAATTAATGTAATTTCATAGGACATGGCAAAAATGTGTATTATATCAAATTTCTTTATCAATTCCAAAGTCAATTTCTTCAAGTATGTATCTGGCAATGTTATGGCCAGGTTTTCAGGGAAAAAAACCACTTTCTAGGTCATGTTGGTGCTGTCTTAATTTCTTGAATTGTTTCCTGGAGAAAATGGGCCCCATTATATATTCTCAGAGTAGTCTTGAATGTATTGTACATTTGAGGAAGGGTGAGCTAGGTTGGGTCATTTCTGAATTGCTGTTTGGGTCTGCTTTCTCATCTTGGTTTCCAGAAGAGACACAGTGCATTTTGGATAATGTCCAAAAAGAACTTAAATAGTGTGAGTTATTACAATTTGATGGCTACTAACATTTGTTATACTTTAGGTTTATAACAACATTAGTATCCAATAATTGACACAAAGTGATTGCTAATTGCTATAATAATCAAATGTCTTTCAGCACTGAGAAGCTATTGACATAACACGCCTGCAAAAGTACACAGGGAAATCCCTTACCAAAGAGAGTCACAAGTTCAGAAAAATGCTATTTATTTATGTTACTTTCTTCTTCATTTGCTGCAAAAGTAAGATTCCACATGCTCTGAGAACAGTAGCATGACAGTGGGAAAATTTTACCTTTGCATTCCCTAATTCAGAATGTTTCCAGGGTCTTCAGCAATGCTGAGATACAGTAACTGTCCAACCAATTGGGAAATATGACAACCAGATGTTTTTTGTGCTTGATGTAATTATTGCAAACATATAAAAGATCTGTGATAAGGCTTTATGCAGGTGTACAAACTGATAGCTGGGCTAATAATTTCTGTTCAGTTAATATAGAAAATTCAAGTGAAAGTTTCATGTAAGGTCGAATCACTAATATTGTTAAGTATCACAAGTAACATGAATGTATGAATAATGTCAAGAAATTCTTCCTATACTTATTCACTTGCTTTCAAGTTTATGGATGTGTGAAATTGGTACTGAAATTAAGTGCATCTTTGGTTATCAGAAGAAGGCTTTTGCAACAATTGCAGAAAAGTCTGAACAATATTTGCTGATTTTTTTTCTACACTTCCTAAGTGTATGCTACTTTTGCACTGTCTATCTGCAGTCATTAAAGAGCTACCAGGACTATTTGAAGAATATTTTAAATTGTTTCTGGGTACTACATGTACTACCACTGTTCTTATACAGTGGAATACAAAAGTCCAAACAGGACCATCTTAGATGTATTCAGGAACTGAAACCTATTCCATATGATAGATGGACACCCTCAGTTCTCCGATCCAAAAAGTCTTAAGATTCCCTCCACAAGTAAATTATTGCTGTCCAGTCTGCAAAGGTCACAACACTGATGCTGACTGTAGGGGACAGGAATACTGCAGAGACAGATATTTATATCAATTAATGCCATGAAATTCAGCAGCCATCTTTGGGATTGTGTGAATGATCAGCTATAATCAGTGTGCAAGGCAGGCATGCCCTGACTGTAAATAGAAACAGTAAGACAACTACTTATTTAAGTACTGCTAATCACTTGCTCAGGTGGAAGGAACAAGCACAAATAAGAGAAGCAGAGTGGATGTGTTGGGTGCTTTTCATTTGGTCTATGCAAGCCTTTGGTGGCCACGTCCAACTAATGCCTCCTTAGATTTATATCTTTAATTTTTATTTCACATGACACTTGATATATCAGTACTCTTCCTCCAGGAGTTGGACTCTGATGATCCTTTTGGATCCCTTTCTATTTGGGGTATTCTGTGATTCTATGAGATGGGCCCTTTTCAAAACACATCTACAGAGCTCTGGAAAAAAAAAACCACCTAGTCCTCTGAACAGCTCCACATTGTTTCTCTAGAAGCTTCTTTTCTTCTTAGTGTCATTATCAGATTACTTGCACTATCCCTTTGGAGAAAGTAAGCTCATATAAAAACTGCTGGGGCAGGCCAGAGCTGACCAGTTTGGATTTTGTTTGGTTTGTTTTTAACCATTGCCCAGAGCAAACATCTAATCTCATTTTAATGGCAAACTGGCAAGAGCTTCTTCATGTTCTTTCATGGCCAAAAGCAGAAAGAAACTAGCATATTTCACATAAAAAATCCCCAACTGACACATATAAATTATGCATTTCTCATTATTACAGATTTTGAAAGATTAATATGAAGAATTAGACTTTGCTCTTCTCTATTCTCTTACATAACTAAGCACTTGGGTAGAAAACAAAGTTTTGCAAACACTATTTAGTAAATATTTTCAATTATTTACTATTACATATCAGTAAATTGTTCCAGCTTATAAATTAGTTCAAAAATACATGGTAAGGGAGATGATATACAATGTATGCCTCTCACTACTGAGTGTCACCTGGACTCTGAGTACTTTATTGTGTGAATATGCTGGAAAACAGTAGAAGCCATTTCATTCTAACATTGGAAATCAACCTTTAACCCACCTAATACACTTGCAACGTCTTCATTTCCCTATGCTGTCCCTGGTGAAAATATTATCTTCAACACATGCTAACTATATATTGCTCCAGGGAGCATCTTCAGATGCAAGATTTTTAAACTGTTTTCAGTTCTTTCCATCTTGTCAATAGATGGAATTTAAAAAAATCATTGTTACAAGCATTTTTAATTTTGAAAGCAAATGGCAAATAGAGATGGGCAAAGAAGATTCTTAAGGGCATCGTATATATACACATAGAGGCACATAGCGATACCATTTTATATGACTGCATCAGTTTTTGGATACAAGCAATGTACTGACAAACAGTTTTGTGTACGAGCACAATCTCCTCCAGGCCTTTCGTGTGCTGTGTTTTTTCATTACACATTTCAAATACAGTGTTTTCAAACTATCAGTTAAGTACCAGAGCTTCCCAGTAAACCTGACCACTGAACTTGGGAATAGTGTACTTTGGGACGTGATTTTCTTTGAAATTATTATAAATTGAGTCAATAACTTGCAATTATTTTTTTCTTTGAAACAGATCTAAAGCAAGGGTGTGCCAATCCATTCAGCTTTCTAGATACCACGCAGGACGTGAAGGAAAGACCACTCAAATCAAACCCCATATTTTTATCTCGCTCTCTTGTGTTTTCTGACTTTAGTAGCAATTCAAGGCTAACCTCTGCCCAAAGACTCAATATTTGTTTCTGATCTGCAATATTTAAAAGTCTTTTTTGTTGTTGTGATAGGACACAATCCTACTTCAGACTCACTTGTTTTGTCTCTGGCTCTCACCAACTTCTTTCTTCACTCTCACCACAAGTATACCACTGCAGAGACCTTGTGGGCATAGACCCTCTCTTCCTGGAAGATTTCACTTGACCAGAAGCACAGAAACTAGGAAAAACAGACTGATAAATATCTTTGAACTCAGGCAGCTCTCCTAAAAAAACCCCACAGGGCATTGAGCAAACATTGAGCAGTAACATGTGGACAAACAACTAAAACAGGTGGTCTTTCTGTCACAGAGTACCTATGTAGGCTATGTGATCAATAAAAAACAGGGTATATTCCTGAAGATCTCATGGCACATCTCTATTTATTTTGCAGGTCTTTACATGGACAGAAGTATGCTAAAAATATTAAACATGATACTAAATAATATGGAAGAATAAGATGATACCTATGTAGTCCTGGTTTGCTCAGATCCAAGGAACCTGGTAAAGTACTATAGCTCATATCATCTATATAAATCCATAATTCCCTAGGCTTTGGTAAGTTATCCATCCATACTTTCATGCTCAGCGGGATGGTTACATTTATTGGCTAAATCAACTTTCACAAAGAGCATGGTATCAAAGGGGAAGTGATATGGGAAGGTTGGCACTGATATTCATTCCCTCAACAGGTGTTTATGCAGTTCTGTCTTACCATAGCATTGCTCTAGCAGGCTTTTGTGGATGGTAGACCTTAAGGGGCTAAGTGCCACTCTTGATTTTTCTCTTGTCCAAATGGCATGCAGTTTGTGCTCTTATAAAAACTGCTCTAAGCCATGACTAAATAGTCAAAATGTGGCAACTGTTTGACACTGAGATTAGATTAAGGATCTCACTAATAAAATCAAACAGTATTCTAATTTAATCCACTATTTTTCTTGATGATGTTCAGCAGATCTGTGTCTTTTCTGAATCTTCTTGTCAACTGACATTAATTTTCTCACAGTAGCCGCAAGGGAGCAGAGCCTGGAGCTGGGTGGGCACACATAGGTTGTTGGTCTATATCATGCACATCACTGCCAGGAGGCAGAAGTAAAGGATTCTCACTTCCGTGACAGAAATATTTTGCGCTCAGAAAGAAAAGTGGCACACAGAGGGTCTGAGGGGCCATTTTGTTCTTCTTCTCAGGGACCGAGTGGCACTGGGTCCAGCTGGTCAGACATGGAGTTATTTCTTTGTATGTAAGTCACCCTCTCTTTGTATATTTTTTGCTATTTATATTGTTGCTGATAGTGTTCCTTTTCTTACATCATTTCGAGTAAATTGTTCATATCTCAACTTGGGATCTCTGCCTTTTGTCCCTCTCACCAGAGGTGGGCAGAGGAGGGAACAGCTAATGGTTTTTCTTTTTTGTCTGAGCATCAATACCATTTCTAAACCATCACACTTGTATAAGAGAGAGCTCTTATAACTCTATAAAAAAGAAGTTTGGTTTTTTTTTTCACTTTGCATATGAATACCAAGGCCTGAAGGATATACAGATATTATAACATGTTAACCATGTTTCTAAAATATTTCTCTTCTTTTAAAAATTTGAATCGTCAGATAAAATCCTTAATAAGAAAGTATAGCCCTTCATTTTACATTGAATAGTATTACAATATTTACAAATTAACTTCAGAGGTGTCTTTAAATGTTTAGTTGGGGCACTTGCATCTGTCTACTTGTGCAGCAAGAGACAGAGAGAGGGGGAGGACAGAGAGACAGGGAGATAGGCAGATAATTTGGTAGATAAAGGGACAATTCAATCTTGATTACTACTGATGTACATTTGAATCCCATTTACTGAAGTCAGCATGATATCTCTTGTCTGACACCTGGGGAAATGAGAGCAGAATGTAACTCTTAACATTTTTAAAAAAACCATTATTGGAGTTATTGCATCAATTAACATTCTCTAATATAGTATTTTTCTCCACAGACCTATGAGCTCTGCCATCTGGTGACAATGACTGGTCAACTGTCATTTTAAATACCAGCCACTCAAAACCACTTTACATTAGCAGAAGTGGTGGTGATAGGATAATCATTAAAATGTGAAATCCCCAAATAATTTTGTATTTATTAACAGACTGGGAGAAAACTTTATCATACTGCTAATAGTAAGATGTATATGATTAATCACAGTCTGAGAGACATACAGATTGTTTTTGATACTGCTTTTAAACAAAAGTATTTTTAAAAAAATTTATATATACATGCCCAAAATGTGCGTATTTGAGTGCATATCTTCTTTTTCTGGTGAACCAGTAGCTTACAAAGGCATGGATTCTGCAAACATGTTTATTCTTGATTTTATTTAGAATACCATAGATACCACAAATACCATAGATATACAAATACGCTGGTTTTGAATATGCTTATATTTATTCTGTAATAGAGACACAAGACTGACTGATATATCATTTAGTCTATTGTACTAGCTATAATAATAATATAAAAATCATCAATAACAGTTTGTATTTCCTTACGTATATGTATATACAGGTATATATAAGTATTAAATTCACACCAGAAAAACTATTGTAAACAACAATCTGCAATAAATTATGTTGTTGTTTGTTGTTTTTTTTAATACTGTAGTCATATTGGAAAAATCCAGGGTAAGACATTATTTTCTTCTAATTGCATTTCCTAAGTGCAAGGGTTGTAACAAAACAACAGATGCTAGGCATCGCTAGAGATGTGAATCTTTGATTTGTTTTTATAACTGCTCTGACATTTAGGTTATGGGCTTTAAGAGGAGATTCCAAGGCAAATGTTTTCATCATCATCTGACTCATTTTTGCCAGAAGGAAATACCAATTAAAAAAAAGAGATAAATAAGCAGCAGCAGCAGATTATTGTTAGGCAAAATTTCCTCCAGTGGTTCTGCTGTGTTTATCATGAAATGTCTGAACACTAACTTTCACTAAGCATTACACACTTTCTTACTCTCATGCACCATATTTATCTTGATTTGTGTTTCTGGTTGTACACAAAGGTTCAAATAGTCCTTATAAATCATTTCACTTGTCTAATATTGCCCTTATGGGGAAATTACATGTTCACTGGAAGATGGTAGCAACTAATAGAAGAAGCCAGCAAAGAAAACGTGCAAAAAACCTTCCAACAAATCACAAGCAAAATGTCATTGCGTTTAATTACTCTCCCCAGCAATACAAGCACATGATGGTGCCTGCATGTAGTGACGAATATAGCATGTGATCAGCACTGAATATAAAGGCATGCGCTGCCAAGGGGAAAGGGCTCATCTTCTTTGGTAAATTCTCTACTAGATTTTGAGAGATATTATAGACCCTATGCACATAGGGCCCCAGAGTAAGGTCAGGACCAGCCTTTCCTTCCAGGTTGCAATTTGATTTTTTTTTTTAATAATTGTCAATGCTGGATCTTCAATACTCTCCTATATCTGTGCTTTTCAGATCAATTTACCAAAGGGTATGAAGTACAAAATTTTCTTTGAATGTAGATTTTAATAGATAATTATTCCATATTCAATAGTAGGCATTTATTAAATATAACTGTGTTTTGTAAATAATTTCTGAATTGGCAGAATATTTTTAGCACCTCACAGATATGTGAGGTGAAAGTTAGAAATTTTTCTCTCCTTAGAGGAAGAAAGATCTGAAATGGTTTTTCTGTAGAAACTGAAGTCAGTCCAAATGTAGCCCACTGACTGGACCGAACAATTTGTGTATGATGGGATGCTCATACATTCCTCCCTGACTGTGTCTTCAGATCTCTACAATTGTGAACACAATTATTTAAGAGATACAAAAATGCAGTATTTTAGATGAAGAAACTGCCTCATTTAATGGTCCACAGGGAGTCTTTAAGGGGAAAAGTGGATGTGAAAACCAGTAGATCAGCTGTGTTTAATTTTTGAATTAATGTCAGTGTTTTATCAAGCGTTACAAAACAAAAAAAATACTAAAAGCGGGGGGTGGAGGGTTGAGTTTTGAGTAAAAAGGTTACAGAATAGACATATGAGATGGAGAATGAGAATTGTGATCAGTTTATTACACATCATCTCTGTTGCTCCTTCCTTAGGAAAAGGACTCCTCACACCCTTCCTTTGCTCCAGTGTGGGTTCCTTCCTGTGGAACACAGTCCTCCATGGACTTCTCCAATGTGAGTCTTTCCCATGAGCTGCAGATCTTCATGAACTGCTCCAGTGTGGGTCCCCCATGGAGTCACAAATTCTGCCAGCAAAGCTGCTCCAGTGTGGGCTCCTCTCTTCACAAACCCACAGGTCCTGCAAGGTGTCTGTTCCAGTGCAGGTTTCCCACAGACCTGCTCCTCTCTGGAGTCTTCCAAGGCTGCAAGGGGACCTCTGCTCCCCCATGGACCTCCATGGGCTGCAGGGACACAGCTGCCTCACCATGAGCTGCAGAGGAATATCTGCTCTGGCACTCAGAGTACCTCTTTCTACTCCTACACTTGCCTTTGTGTCTGCAGAGTTACTTCCCTCAGCCTGATTCCACTCTCCTGGCTGCAGTTGCCATTGTGCAGGGGATTTTTCCTGCCTTGTTAAATACATTGTCCCAAAGATGCTACCACCATCACTACTGGGGCTTGGTTTTGGCCAGTGGTGAGTGCCCCTTGGAGCTGGCTGGCATGGGGGAAGCTTCTGGAAGGTTCTGACAGAAGCCACCCCTGTAGCTCCCAAACCCCACCATGCAAACCCAATACACATGGATGTAAAATATTGGCCAATTTTTTCTCCTGCTTACTTCAAGAATGAAAAGCCAATATGTGGTGGCTACAGCTTTGAGAGTCCATATTGGTAAGAACACTTTGCAGTTAAGATTTCATGTAGCAAAATGCCTATTTCACATCCTTTAAGGATTTTAACTGTAGCTTCCTGCACAGCCATGCCTTCGGTCTCTTTTCTGGGGGCTTGGAGCAGAAGCCTGGGAGGTCTACAGACTCCTTGAGCCCTTTTTCTTGCATGTGACCTACAAGACAGGACCTCTTAGGTATTTATTTGGGGTTTAGACTAATTTATTTTTTGCAAATGAAGATCTTCCAAAAACAGAGCAAAAGTTTGTTCACTAGCCACACTTCTGTTGAATAAACAGGAGTTAAATAAAGCAGACTTCAAATGTTATCCCTTTCTTAAAATGAAAGACTCATCTGAATGTTTTTCCACATATAAGGCAATAGATATTTTGGCTGGTTCAGGCAATAAAGTGTTCTAGATATTTATAGAAGAAATTATCTTTTGTGTTGTTTTTTTTTATGGGTTTTATTTTCTTCACTCTTTTAACATGTTTTGTAAAGAATTTCACTAAAAACTCAGTAGAAAATACTGTATTACATAAGGATACGTAGAGCTCTTTACCTGAAAATGACATGGATTAACTTGCATAATGAAATCTGTCAGTATTGGTGCAAAATAAATGAAGTTCTATGGTAAAGTTCTTTCCTGGAACTGTCAATAGCTTAGGACTCAAACTCTTTCAGCTCTGCTGAAGAGCTTCAAGAAGGAATCATAACTTCAAATTCCTGCTCATAGCATTTAAGATCTAACTTACAGGCTGGAAATAATGACTGATTTCTAAAAGTTTTTCAGAAATTATTTTGAAAATAAAAAATTGACATTCATTTGAAGTATTTGCAAAATGAGTTTAAGTTCTGGTTCTCAAGAGTTGTGCAAGATCTATTGCTAAAAAGGAAATTAAAGCAATTCAGAAGCCTGCTATTCCTCTTTAAAATGTTTTCTTTTATTTCAGGATTAAAATACTATTAACATGCATGTACATCCTGTTGGCTGTCCTGGAACTTTGAACTGTGAAATTACATGCTTATGCAAATTTGAAAAGTAACCATATTTATGTACACTAGAAATGTGCCCAGATAGATAAAGAAGTAGAAATTATGGATAGGCATTATAAAAAAATACTAAAAAAAAAAAAAAAAAAAATTTAAAAATCCTTTAAAAAAAAAAAAAAAGAAAAAAAGAAATCAGGTNAAAAAAAAAAAGGAAAAAAGGAATCAGGTCTAATACTCTTTTGGAGTGCCAACAATAATAGAGGGTTTCTTATTCAAATTCTTATTTGAGTTGAGATTTTACTCATGCTCTCCAGATCGTTTTAACATAAAGCCTCTTTCTTTGTTCATTTGCTATTTCAGTGGTTTACATGTTGTGAAAAAGAGCCACTTATTTTCCAGAATAATGAGTGTCTGAAATAGTGTGATGACAGCAGGGCAAACTTTAGTCTGTTCCATTTTCCATTGTTGAGCATTTTGTGAGCATTTACAAAGTGAGTTCAAATTGCATACAGACATTCTAATTTTGATTTGGTAACAATTTTTACCTGTTTGCATAGCTGTAAGTAACTTCACAACATGCTAGCCAGTGAAAAAGCAAGCTCATTATCCTCAATAGAGCCATTCATTTCTTTCTTTTGCATGCATATCTATCTTCTATCCCTCAAATCAGTTTTTTTTTCCTCTTAATTTTTAAGGATATATTTTTGTATTTTTATATTTCAGAGAAAACTATTTTTTTTCCTCTGGGTGGAGTGCAGGAGGTCAGACAAGGTTAATTCCTTGGAATGAATGGAGATTTAGAAATTTCCAGGCTGTTGTGGGGGCACAGCTAGCAGGCACATGTCTATTAATGTTGAAATGATAGCTGCTAAAGCAAGTGACCTTTAGAGCGGTAAGAGAGGGAAAAACAGCACAATTACATCAATTTGGATGGATATGCACAGACCAAAGAGTTGATGCTGCAGACGTCATATTCTCATGCACATTTTGAATGGATTTTATTTCAGACTAACCCTAGTTTGGTCCCTTAGGCAGAGTGACTGAAGCAGAAGAGTATTAGATGCATTTCTGGTGCATGTTTAGGTTCATCTTAAAGAAATCCAGTGCCTCTAAGTGCATCTTTCCTCTAAGTAGGAACATTTGGGAGAGTCACTGCAAAAGCACGTGCTGACCACAATGAAGAGCTAACACAGCTACAACTACAGTACAGCACATGTCCTGCAGAGCTTTGCTGCATAAACTCACAGTCCTGGTTTTCAGAATAACTGCCCCCTCCCAAGCAATGTATAAGCAAAAATGTACATTGTCCACCTGAGGCTATGAGTACCAGCAATATGTTCCAGAGATCATAAATCAATTTAATCTCTTCTTCTGTTTCTCCTGAGATAATGATTGTGTCCTTCAGCTTCCTCAAACTTGTCACTTCCCAAAAAACAGAAAGCATTTTCCTGGAGAAGTGTTATATTTTTGTCAGGAAAGGATTGCAATAATGAAAGTATTAAATGTAATTCTGCATAGCTCAGCATTATAACATCCCAAGTTATATCTCTGGAGACTGTATTAAAATTTAGATGGTTAAAAAATAATTAGGGAGGGTAGAATGACAGAGATGTCACTGACCTAATTGCAATTAATTCTGTAGAGTTCATGTTATGAACTCTCCCTTATTGATCTGAGAGCTAAAACTATAAAAATCTAGCAATTTCATGTGTTTATAAGCTTTCAAGCAGACAGGCTTTTTTTTTTTTTTAACACCAAATAGAATTATTTTGATAATAAACTTACGAAAAATTTACTTTTATGTTGCTGTTGATTTATAAAACAAAACTGATGAATTTTTTAGTCTAATCCTTAGAATAATAGTGACGACACTAAACAGTTAACACTATTATCATATATGACTTTTAAACATTCAGCTACTTGAAGTATTGAACTGTGTATGTGGAATTTCATATGGAAATCACTAACTATTTTTATTTATCTGAGAAAAACTTCACTTGTGCTGCAGAGCTGATATATGGTCTTGGAAGCTATGTGAAGAGAGAAAAAGAGGGCAGTCTGTTATGGTTAAGAGATCTGAGTTATTTGAAAAGCAATGATTGGAACACTGTAGTTACTGCTGCTACATGAGTTGAAAACAGAACATGGATGTCTATTTTCAAGTATTTAATAAGAAAGTGCAGTAAATAATTTATCACTGTCTCTTTTCAAATCCTTTGGAACTATATTTAGTAAAAATCTTTACAGCTTGCACAGTACCATTCAAAGGCTGAGCTATGTCTTCACGTAGACCTCCATATTTATCCATCATACATGGTGGACTATCAAGTTGTTTTCTGTCATTATCTTTGACTGTTTGATTCCAGGGTAGCACAATGTCATTGAGTCAGAAGAACAGCTGTTTATTCCTGCAAATAACATGCCTCAGACAACCCATGTCATGCCATGTGGACTTACCCTGAAATTCTTTGTTAGTGTCTAGACAGATCAAGAATATAAATTCCAGCACAAGACTTCTTCTGTCATATCAATTGTCACTTGTTTTATGTCTTTTGATTTCTCAGCTGCACACTGGATGTATCATTTTTATGGCTGGCTGACAACTGGATAGTCTATGTTTTGAATACAATCCTTCCAAATCCATGGGTTAATAACAACAATAGCAACAAAAGTAAATTTAACCACCCTATACCGTTATCTTTTTTTTGTTCCCCTCCACCCCAAGAAATAAATTTTACAGTAGCTAATTTAGGGTACCCAATCTTCCTGTTTAACCCCAGCTGACAACTAAGCCCCACACAGCTGCTCATTCACTGTACCCTGATGGGATGGCAGAGAGAATCAGAAGGGTGAAAGTGAGAAAAATTATGTGTTGAGTTAAAAGCAGTTTAATACTAGAAGAAAAATCCATGCATGCAACCACGGCAAAACAAGGAGTTCATTCACCACTTCTCTTGGACAGGCATGTCCAGGAAAAGCTGGAAAAACAGCGACTTGGGAAGACAAACGATGACACTTTGAATGTCTTCCCATTCCTTCCTTTTTGGCCAGTTCTGTATGCTGAGTCCAGCACCATAAGGTATGGAATATCCCTTGGCCAGCTGGGGTCAGCTGCCTTGGCTGTGTTCCCCCTCTACTTCTTGTGCATCCTCTGTCTCCTTGCTGGTAGTGTAGGGTAAGGAGCAGGGAAGGTCTTGGTTCTGTGTAAGCACTTCTCAGAAGGATATTAGCACTAATTTCAGAAAAGAAGAGAAACAAACCAACAAACAAACAAAAAAACCAAAACCAAAACCAAACTAAAACAAACAAAACCAAAACCAAAACAAATCAAAACAAAAAACTAAAAAAAAACACACCAAAGAAACCCCAAAATAAAGCTCCATACCAGGTACTATGAAGAAAGTTAACTCTGTTCTAACCAAAACCATCACATGTAACACAGCTTCTACAAACCTTGTTTCAGCCTTCAATTCCAAAACATATTTTGGGTTCTTATGCTAAATCAGCCAGCATAGGTTTTTTTTCCCCTCAAATACTTGTTCATTTTGGGATGCAGAAAAATGGGATTACTTCTTCCTGAGTCATCACCAGTAATAAATTACCAGTACATTTCCTTTATCTTTCAGCTCACCACAGCTACTCTGCTCTGGGCACTCTTAGGGCTGTCCTACACAGAACCAGGAATTGGATTTCAATAGTTCTTGTTGATCTCTTCCAACCCAGGGTATTCTATGATTCTATGATTCTACTGCCTCTCTGTCCAAGAAAATTAAAACTAAGCAAGCTCTTCATAATTTCATCCAGTTTCTTTTAAAACACCCAGAATGTTGTCAGTGTTCTTCATCAAAACTAAAAACTTTAAATCTTGAGTCAAAACTAAATAGCTACAAGAAATTGAGATTGAAATCACAATTTTCAATGAACCCACTGGACCTAGCCAGGATGTAAGTACCTGACTTTATGGTGTCCTGACTACATCAGCCTTATGTTCCCAGAAATCAAGCAGATTAGGCATTAATTATTTGCATGTATGTCATCATCAGTATAACAAGTTCTAGAAGGAAACATAATATTTATTCCTAATTTTATATTTTACAAACAAAATAATCAGCCTTAGTTTACCAAACTGTAGGATTATTTTAATTTACTTAAGTTATTTTAATTTACTTTTCAAGTCCAGATAAAAGAATGAGATAAAGGAAAAATTTCAGACTTGTTATGAGTTAGAACCCTCTGCCACACGTTTTTGTGGGTGTTGCTGTAGACATGCAACATGATTATAATGAGATATCAGTTTAAAGAATTAACATATACATTTTCAAATCTATTTATAGGAACACATTTAAATCCTGGAGGTATTTATAACTATATTCATGCCCACTGTTTAAAAGAATGTCATGGTTTAAGTCCAGCTGGAAATTAAACACTACACAGCTACTCAGTCAATCCTCCTCTCCACCCCACAACACCACAGAATGGGGCAGAGAGTCAAAGTACAGCCTGTAGGTTGAGATAGAAAGAGTATAATAACCAAAAATAAAGTAAAAAACACAGTCATAGTGGTAAATGATAATAATCATTATTTAAGGGGAAAAAAATCAATTGATGCACAATGCAGTTGCTAACCACCCATTGACCAATGACAGACCTTCCGTCCAAACCCAGATCTGCTCCCCTTACGGATAACTCCCCCCATTTTATACACTTAACATGACATTCTGTGGTGTGAAATATCCCTTTGGTCAGTTCTGCCTGTCCCAGCATCTGAGGAGAAAAAAGGTCTCAAAATAAATATCACTTAGCAAAACCCCAAATCATCAGTGTGTTATCAAAACCATTCTCATTCTGAGTCCAAAACCAGAACATTGTGACAGCTACTCAGCAGAAATTAACTCTGTCTTAACTGAAATCAGGACAAAGCATTATGGTCTAGTGCCCAGTGCAATTATACTCAATTGCCATGAAGAAAGATGTATGACATAAAAGTTTAAAATATTGTCCCTCAAAAAATATGGTAATGAATAAAATGTTTCAAAGTTTGTAGATACACTGAAGGTCAGCAGTGTAAAGTGCAATATATCCCCTTTACACAAAGGCTTTTAAATTCACTACTCTTCAATTTCTGCACTGAAGAGAGTGTTTTTATTAATCCAGTGGGGGTAAGTGGCTGGTTTAGGACAAGAAATGGGATTCAGTAGTATGTGTTCATCTCCTTATTTTCAAAATTTAATTGGACATAATGAAAATTATTTTTTCTGTTATTACTCTGCAACTATTTGCTCTAAATTTTAGGGCATTTGGGGAAAACATGGTGGCATGGAGACTCAGCAAAAACACAAAGCTGGTTTCCTGCTTTGCTCTTCTAATCCATCCACAGTTGCTAAGAACAAGGGCATTATGAAGATTGTTCTTTTGGTATCCCTTCTGCTATTCTGAACACAACCTAAATATTTTATTTATTACATGTTATTGTGTTGATGAACATGTCTGTATCACAATCTCCTGAAATAAAAAACTTCCTGAAACTTTCAATTACTTATTAAATTAATCTGAGATGTAACAGTTAGAAAAATTCCTCATTACTGTATTTTCATCATCTAACATGTAAGACTAGTCTCTTCAATTCTGTATTTATGTACATACTCTATTTCTTGTATGTCAGTGGTAACAAATTCAAAGGCTAAAATTGCTGCTTTCACCAACTCATTTCTCCAGCAGGACAAATAGTAGAACAAGTAGAAAATTATATACACTTTTCTACTTCACACTTGTTAGCAAACTAATGATGTGAAGTTGTCAGTTACCAGCATCTCAACTTACTAATAATTTCTTGTACCTTAGCCGGGACAAAAGGAATAAGCAGACAAGATGAAACTCCTGTTTCCAAGGAGACCATTCCAGAAACATGCAAGAAATATTTAAGTAGGTACAACATGTCTCTAAGAACTTGAGATTTTTTTTTCCTCACACAGCGGCATACATAAGCTATATTGAAGAGGAATCTGTGCCCTCCAGACTTCATTCTGAAGTGGAGGTCTTGTGAGCTACTGTGGCTTGCCATCCAAATGGCTTGCACAGGAGAATAATGAGTTCTCTGGATTACAGTAATTTTTCAGATGATTATCAGTCACAGGCACTGAGCAGAACTGTGTTCTCTGCACAGTTACCTATTTGTCTAACTCTCTGTCCAGCTATCTGTATGTTCATTTCACTGTTTTTATTTACAGTTACAAGAAAGCATGCCTTCTTCATTTCAATTTCAGTAAGATATTCTGTGCTAAGATATACTGTGCATGAAAAGAGAACCAAACTGTAGAGGGATGCTGGAAAAATATTTGATATTACTTAAGGAAAACAGCCCTCAGGATTATCTTTCCTCAACTCAAAGTGTTGCACATAAGGAGGTTTTTTGAGCACTAGATCCTGCTTTTCCATTCCCATGTTTTCATCAACCTCTGTTCTTTCCTGCTAGACTACTTTACAGCTGATGTTGCAAAACATGTAGCTCTGTACTGAAAACTTCCTCAACTATCCCATACAAATGCTTTTTCCAACTTTTCCGTGCTCAAGGAGACATAAAGAGGGGGAGAGAAAATTTCCTTCCAATTATTCAGTGAATATGGAAAAAATAAATTGTGAAAGAGTGATAAGCTTAATTAAGTTTTAAACAGCTGCATTGGCATCAGTGAGTTAGGGACCTTTTCACATAAGAACTCTGTTTTCACACAGCTCATATAAGCAATTTGACTGCATTCATTTACCCATTTGTCCTGGGTTGATGCTAAATTGTATCCCCATTCATCTGTTTAGTTCAGAAATAAGTGTTGTACCTTTGAAAATTGGATCTGAGAGTGAAGAAGACACACTGGAATTCCTGAGGCAGTTGTTTTCAAAACATAATGATAAGAGTCTGCAGCTTTCGGACACACACGGCCAGTGTTGTGGGCAGTGTGGACAGCAGAAGAGAGCTCTCCTTTGCTTTTTGTTAGTTTTTTTGCTAGCCGAGGCAGAGAAGTTCTCCGAACTGCATTTTTTTCCCTTTTCTTGAAACTATTTGAACCTGCTCTGGACTAAACACTCAAAAGGGCCCCAGGAGCTCAGCCCTTGGCCACCAGGCCTGGCCTGGGCCTGGCCTTTCCACCAGAGGAACCGAGCTACAGCTACAAGAGAGACTTTCTGGCATCTCTGCGGAGCGGCGAGAGGTTTTTGTTGTTCAGGATTGTTCCTTTGTTTGTTGGGCTGGGGAGTGTTTTATCTGTTAAATAAACAATTTTTTCCACTTTCTACCAAGGAAATTTTTCTTCCTATCCTGATTCAGCTAAGGGGAGGGGTAGTTCATCTAGAGGTTTGTTTGTTTTCCTTTCTTTCCCTCTCCCAAATTTGCCCTAAACCAGAACACCATTATAAATAAATATATATTACAATATATAAATACTGTAAAGTGTACAAGAATTAAATAGAGGAAGCCTGTCACTTCCAGACCCCTCCAGAATTTTTTTTCATTTTTCATCCTGGATGCTGAAAATAACTGGCATTAAACTAAAACAACCAGCACCTAAGGACCAAACAGCCACTCATTCATTGTTTCTTGGTGGGAACTGAAAAAAAAAGGTAGAACTTAGTGATCTCTGATGAAAATGGTTTATTGAAATGAAGTAAAATCTACTACTACTACTAATGCTAATAACAATAATAATAGCAATAAAAATAATAAGAAGAAGAATAATTTATAATAATAGTAGTAATTAAAAAGAGAGCAAAAATAACAAACCCCAAGGAAGTCAAGTTCACTGTGCAATTGCTCACCACCTCCCAGATGATATCCAGCCTCTCTGTGAAAAGTGATTGGCATTTTCCAATTGTGAAAAGTGATTGGCATTTTGGATCAGCTGTCCTAGCCATGCTACTGATGGCTTCTTCTGCACCTGCCCACTGGCAGGCCATGGGAAACTAAAACATCCTTGACTTAGACTAAGCACTGTCTAGCAAAAACTAGAACATCACTGTTATCATAATTATTCTCTTATTAAATCCAAAACACATCTCCATTCTGGTTACTAATAAGAAAATAAAATCTATGTCAGCTGAGATGAGAACAGCAATGAAAAGGCTCCGACAAGAGAAAAAAAAATCAACAACAAAAATCAAACCCAGAAAATGCCACTGATCAAAGAAAATCTTATTGAAGAAACAGGAAAAAAGACCATGTACTGTTCAAGTCTGTTCATTCCACAGAGCAAATCTCCCAAAGCAAACTCCTACTTCCTAATTGCCATCACTGTAAGAGGAAGTGTCTCCTTTTGCAGTTGATATATTATTTGAAAGATTCATTATGTCAATTGAAAGTGTTTAATTTTGATACTTTTCAAATATAAGGCAGATAGGATAGCATTTAAAGATGATTGTGTTTCATAGATGTAAAAGTCTCAATTTTAGCAAAATACAGGTCAACATTAGGCATTTAATGGAATTTAGGAGGGTTGACTGAGCAGCTGTTAGGATTTGTTAGGGTTTTCTAGGAAATAGAAGACTAGTTCCACAAAGAAATAAAACAAAAAAAAAAAGAGGATCTAAAAATTGGGAGTTGCTGGAGCTCAGCTACTCATGAATAAGGGTTGCAACAGTAAAACCACAGTTAATATATCTGTGATTTCTTCACCAGAGAAAAGTACTTATACATTTCTTTGAATCACACAAGAATTATAAAAAAGGTTTATTAGGGTTTAATACAAGGAAAGGCTGTATAATATCTTACCCAGCTAGCATAAATCTTGCTTAGCATTTTTTATAAAAATAAATTAATATAGAAAATATTTTACTAATTATAGTGTCATTGAGGGTGAAATTCTATTTTCAAGTGAGTTATGTAAACATAGGTGTCTATTTTCAGGCCTCTCTTTATAGGATAAGCATCCTTTCCTCTGTTCCCTGTGGCCACTGGACATCAAAGGCTAAATTTAGCAATTTGCATACCTGCTTTTCACCACACTTGGAGAAGTCTTGCCTTCAACTGAGGCCTCAGAAGGGCAAACATCCCTCAGAGATTGTGTCCTACCTGCCAGTGCCATAGAAATGTCCCATATACCCTTCAGATAACCCCAGACCTTGACAGCATGTAGTGTAGGGAGCAATCCAGCTGAGCAACCACTTGGGAACAGGATTCAGTTGCTTAAGCATAGGCAACACTTGAAGTGCCCTATAATACATCAAAAGTATGCACAGGGATGACACTTGTGATATATGTTACATGATCTATAGAAAAATAATTGCATCCCAGACTAGCCATGACAGGCCAAAGTAGACAGTGTAAAATATCTAAAATGGTATCTGAACAGTTGAATTCTTCTCTAGGTCAGGTGAATAGCTCTCCTTGCTCTCCCAAATGTTTTGCTCATATATAATTTGACTATCACAAGAACTCGGACTCAAATGTGGTTTTGATTGAATCCCTCCTTCAATGCTGAATCTCACTTTAAGACATACAACAAGAGTTGCTAAGATATTAGCAGTTATTCTTCAGCTTGTATTACTTTCCAAGAAGACCTCGGAAAAGGAAAAACAAAAAAGAATGATTTTTCTAGATTAAAATGAACACAGCTGATTAGAAACATTGCTTTAGTGTAGAAAAGTTCAAAGAAAAAATAGGGCTTGTTCATGGACTCCAAAAATAAAATTCTTAAACACTAAGATACTTATGCTGAGTAGTACTCTAAAGCTTATATGAAAATAATTACAATAAAAATAAAAATTATAATTATAATTGTAATTTAATAATAATAATAAGTAGTAGAAAGGGAAGATAAAAGCGACATGTTAAGCAGTGAATAGGGTGAAGGCTCCAACCAATTTAAATTGAACTCAGTTAGACAGCTTCAACTAAATACTGATTAAATAATTTGCACAAAGTGAGTAAGTATAAAAGTTTGAGAGATTGTTGTCCATATTTAGAAGAATGTATAAAGGCACATTCACTCCACCTGAAGCAAATAGAATTTACCACTTTTGGCAGAGGACAAAGTGAGGGAAAGTTTGTTAAAAATAAACATATTTCAGATCATTGAGCTCACAGTTCTTCAAAATCATAACAGTATATAAACTAGCTGCAATAGCAACACCAAGAATTGTGTTAATGTTTGGCAAACATTGGAAAAATACTAAAGGGCTGAAAGACTAAAATGGAAACAAAGAATCACATAGAAAGGAGCCAGAGTGAAAAGATAATTACACAAGTTGTACAAATAAAGGAATGGGTAAAAAAGCTACAGGAAAATTTGAAAGTAGGGCCCTGTCCAGTGTGATAGCTTTCTTCATTTAAATGAGTTTGCATATTTGAATAAAGATGTGCATGCTGATATAGCACTTAGATTTCTCCAAGACATTTGCTATAGGGACATGCATTCTTAAGTAGACTGTATTTTTAAGGAGGAATTAAGTGGTAATTTAAGCCTTTTCTTGTTAATCTTGCATATTTCAAAAACTGATTTTTTATAAAGAAGTAGCAAGAGGCTATTATAAAATGATCAAAATTACCTTGCTAAATGGTCTCAATTCACTGAAAAGTGTTTTTTCATATATTCAGAGGCAAGGTAATAGTTCAGAGTTTCAGCGATAAAAATTAAATCAGTAGGAGGCAAATTCTGTCTTTGAAAGTAAAGATCTGAGGAAAACTTGATATCAACATTTATGACTAGCAGAAGAAAAATTCTGTAATGGCAAAAAATATTTCAGTGATAATTCAGTACAGACAAGGATAACAGAATAAGCAGATCCTCACTTTGCACAGCATTAGTAAAATATACTTGTATGCCTATTTCAAACATAGATACAGGAGAAAAAAACTCAAGGAAAGTTAACAAATGAGCCAGGAGGCAGAATTAAATAAATCACATCAAAAGAGAAGGTTGGGACATTACTTGATCTCTGTACTTTTAAAGGCACTTAAACATGGTAGACACACATTACTAAAAGCCTTTCTAGTCCTATTTACAAATGCATAAAATAAAAAGAAAAATTACTAGAGAGGGACATTAAATAAATGTGGTTTTAAAAACAAGTGCAGTTTCCTGGAAGTGATGGCAATTACTATGGGGATAGGGAGAGAACTATTCACCTTGAAGTGATTGCTTTTAAAGTGAAGTATGGTATTAGTAAAAAAAATCTGTTTTGATGTTAAAAAGAAAAGTTACTGCCTCTGTGTATGTGGTTTGAACTGAAAAAACATGGAGATTGTACCAAACCTCAAAATTCATGAGTTTTGGAAATTTTCTGATTAGTTTTTTCCTCCTTTGTCCAGGGAAGAAGAAAATTACCTGTATTATCATCCCTACAATAATGAACGTCGAGTCCCCTGATCAAGGTATTCACTGGAAATGAACCTCATGTCTCAGGATCTCCACCAATCAATTTCAGTAATTAAGTAGAATTTTTTCCCTTAGGCACAGCTGATCATACATGTTGCTATTCCTTTGGGGTTTTTATTTCTATTGAGCATCAAAAATAATTTACCATAGCTGGTGATGGTACATGGAACAGTGAGGCCAGGTATGTGTCTCATCCACATCGTTGAGGGTTTAAGAGCTGTCATATTCAGGCTTGGGACATTTTCCTGCTAAGTAGGCTGACATTTTCCCCCTGTATATTCACCTATTGAATAGACTATAGTTCCTCTGCCAGAATTATCACAGCAGCTCTTTATCATTTCAGGAATTAAGACAGTGATATCTTAGTCATTCCTGTTCCCTGCCAAATCACAGTTAGGTCACTTAAGAACTGGTACAGTTTGCTGTAAGTACAGTCACTTGTTATCCATAAGGGAATCTCCATGAAATTTGATATCCTATGAAAAATCAGAACAAATGGTCTAATCAACATTTGTGTCCTTCTCTTTCATTAGAAAAAAAAAAATAAAAAAAAGGAAGAGAGACAGATACATAAAAATTGAAGTACTTGATATAATAATTGTTTATGTGCAGGTTGATTATTATTTGTTCACTTTGCAACAGTGTTCAAACAAATGTGATAAACGTTTTCCTATTTAAATGTTTCCTATACACAGAAGAGATGTGCAGCACCAAAATATATTTAATTCTTGCTAATAATAAAGCCATGACAAGATCTAGTGACTGGAAGCTGAAGTGTGTCATTTTCAATCCTGAAATTAAGGTTGAGTTCCTAGCAGGGAGGTTAATTAATCATTGAACTAATTAATAAAGATAGGTAGTAGAGTCATCAACATTTACTATTGTCCAAAATAGAGATTAGATAAATTTCTAAATGGCACATTTCTTAATTTAAATCTGCTGGGGAGGACTGTGGTCATGTTTTTTCTTCCCTGTCCCTCATATCTCTGTGGTTTTTGCCTTGCCTCATCCATTTTCTACTTTCAAAAGCAGGTGAAGGCAGAGGTGGAGAGGGTGGAAGACTGACAGTATTGTCAATCTTTCTACTTGTGAAGAGGCAAAGGACACATTGCAAATGTGTTCATGACTGAGTACTGATACAATATTAAGACCCCACTGTATCAGGTATATTTTAGCTTTAGAGTAGGATTTTCTCCTGCTGAGCTTGGAATTTAAATGGACAGGCAAAAACTTGGGACAGGTTACAGATTAGTGAATATCTGAAGGCACTATTTTAAAGCCACCAATAACTCTTTGAGTCTTGATATTTCATTTAAAAATTTTGTAGTGAAGGGATTTGCTAAGGCAGGAAAAGAAAATATCAGACTCTATCACAGAAACCAAAATGAGGATGAGGATGTGAAGAGGAGGCTAGACTAAAATATGGAAGACTTTTAAATGAATGCTTCAGAAAGGGAGTTGAGGGCAGACTTGCTAGGTGTAGTGTAGTGTCACCGGTTTCATTGGTTTAAACTTCTGCCTTTCTGAATTAAATATGCTCCTCTCTGAGCTCATACAAGTGGTGCTGATTAGGCTTTGAATCCCTGAAGTAGGTAAAACTCTCCAGTCTGAGGAAAAGTTATGCGATCCTCCTCAGCTCTCTGTTTGCTTTCTTCAGTCACAGGACAAGCTTGAGTTTCTTTCTAATAATTGTCCTCGCTCTTTGAATTGGAAAAATTGTTAAGTTCTGCAGGAATGTAGCTTGCGACAGAAAGTGATTTCACTTATTCAATACCATGAACTGTGTTCAAGACATTTTACCTTTGTTTGCAGCAGTTTCTGGAAACCATGTTGCCATGGAAATGTGATTTTCTAGTCTCTTCTAAGAGTGTGTGCTTGGGGAGAGCTAGTGAGCTGTGACTTTATTTCTGACTAACAAATAAGGCTCCAAACATAGAGTGTATATAATATAGATGAAGCTACCAGAAAGTCTGTAATTGTATTTCTGAAATCAGCATGATGAGGAAAGTGATTGGAGTCATGATGGCCAGTTTCCAAGCCATGACTGAAATCTGCTATATCACTTGAGAATCAGGCAGGGACTGAAGATCCCTATCCCCTTTTGAAGATAATTACTCAGATACAGGAGTAGCACAAACACATCATTAGAAGCCTGAGTCTCTTTTCACCACTGCAGCTAGTAAACTATTTTGAGGAAACCTGTGTGTACATAAACAGGCACATTTGAGCATTAATTAATGACAAATACTGGTGATGCTTCCTTTGGGGTCTGTGAAAAAGGGAAAGGTTTGATCATCTTAGTGTTTTGAAAAAACAGACCTCTATTTCAAAATTATGAGGGAGTATTTTAATATGGGGCATGTAGGATTCTTCCAAAAATAGTCTGCCTCCTTCCATTTACCCAGTTAACAAAGTCAACTAAGATGCTAAGGCAAAGAATTTTGCTAAAGCAAAATAGTTCTAAATACCTCTGCAAGCTCTTCCAAAAACACTTCAATCTTTTGCTGGGGATGCAAACTTTCATTTTGCAGAAGAATTATTTTCATTATTTCAGTTAACTACTCTGTAGACATTGTGTAGAAATGTAGAAATTTATATTGTAGAATGCAATATAGCTAGTTACCAGGGCTGTTGATGCCTCCGGTGCTTGGAACTTCCTTCCTCAGCTTTTGGTTTCTCTAAAATCTCCCATTTCCATTTCTGATCTTTTCAATTTGCAAGAATTCATCTTTTATTTAGCTTTAAATCTTTTTTACTGCAATGTGAGTGGAACGTCACAGTATACTTCCTTACTGGGAATATCTCAAACCTTTTATGAAAGGCTGAATTTAAATGGAGTGAGTCTTGGGGCTATCCTGTGCAGGGCAAGGAGCTGGACTAAATGATCCTTGTGGATCCATTCCATCTCAGCATATTTTGTGATTCTGTGAAATTACTATTTTTGTCTCCTTCACAGAATTTGTGCGTTCTCTTGGCAGCCATAGAAAGCAGCATGATGCACAGCCATGTAAAATAAATATATGTTTTCTGTATTTTGCCTATAATTTTTTTGTTTCTTAAATTTATTTGTACTTCTTTTACAAAATTTACAAAATTTAATGATTTCTTTCTGGCTTATGAATAGATTTTTATAATAGAGGTCTTTAAAATAATTTTCTTCAGTTTACAGTGCTTCTCTTTTTCTTTTTAACAGTAGGACTACTTCTGTTTTTCAAACACCTGTATTAATGTTATTGTCATTATCTCACGTATACCTCTAGGTTAAAACTACAGAGTATTATATCAGCTGGTGGGTAGCTGATTTAGTAATTCGGGGATATAAGCCTCACACACAAAGAAACTGTCAAGCAGAGGACTCAGCTGTCCATATATTCTGCAGATTGTAGACGTCAATTTTTTGCAGTTTTTTTGCAATTTTTTGCAGGAAAAGTGAGAGTAAAAATTAGGGGACAAATCTCCATGCTGGTTGTGTTTTTCCTTGGCCAGTAGCTCTTGCAGGCCGTACCAGATTTCTCTATATTCCTGATCAATAGTGCATGCACCATATGGCACCTGCAGTGATCAGGGAAAGCCCTCTCTGTTGTGAGGTATGTGCATTCACAGATGCTTCACATTTCTTCCATCTTGGTTGATGCTAGAGCCAAAAGTTTATCTGAATTGGGTCATGCAAATGAGCAATTAATATGACTTTAGGCACTGAGCCTACAATAAACCATTCTGCTGTGCATCAGCAGAAAAATAAAACAATGGTATGAATTTGGTAACATTTTTCTCTATCTTTTCTGAGAGAAAAATGACATCTTGATTGTGTCTTATATAAGATGCAGAACTTGGATTAGTAGCACAGTTTATTCAGAAGTATTTCTATATACCTAAAGGCATGGACAAAACTGTTACTAAAACTATAGCAGTTGCTTGAGTGAAAGCCTTTTCTAGGCTAACTTCAGAGCAACTATAAAGATTCAGAGATTCAGAAAAGTCAGTCAGCTTGCCCACTGTACACTGTCACACAAGATCATTTTCTCAAACACAGGAAACGCCTTAAGAGTATGGTAAGAATTAAATCAGAACATTGACCAATGTTTCTTATTCCTTTCAATCTGATGCTTTTGCCCCCGCATTTTCTGGGGTCAAAACATCATACTTCTTAAGGTGCCCTGTTTTTGGCTCACCAGAGGCATATTTCATGACTCAGGGACAACCTGAGTATAATGTACCAGGGAGAACATTGGTGAGAGGTACACTGCAAGGGACTGACTGCGCATTTGTAGGTTGCTGTTGATCAATCCCTTTCACTTGCATCTCTTGCCTCTCTTGGGTTTTATTTCTCTGTCTTTACCTTTCAATTACAAGTTAGATTTGTTGATTTTTTGTTGTTATTATTATATTATTTTCATTTAATTTCACATTTTAAATTTTTAGCACAGTCCATGAGCTTTCTCCAATTCTTTTCCCCCAGCCTGCTGGTGCAGGGAGCGTTTGTGTGGTGCTTAGCTGCTGACTAGGTTTAAAACAGAGCAGGAGGGGAAAGATGAACTTAAAGAGAGCAGGGAAGTTCTTAAAGAAAATACTTTAGGATGACAGTTATAGCTTCCCAAGTGGAGCAGATAGTAACACATTATTTGATTATGGACCAGAGCTAATTCTGGCACTGGTCCTAGCATTCCTGTACCCAAAGCTGCCAGCTTATGCCAATACATTACTTAGCAACTATATGAAATGACAGGGATGTAAAAGAGCACACTGTGTTGACTCAAAATGACTGGGAGTGTGAGAAAATTCCTCAGTCAACTCTGAGGCACTCCAAAGGAAAACAGAAAGGATACAAGAGGGATATGAAAGATGACTTGCATTCTAGGGCTTCCCCAGCATACAAAAAGTAGATTATAGCTGACATTTCTACACTTTTCTGCAAGTCCATTTACAATAAATATTTAAAAGCAAGAAAAAAGTATTCAAGAAACAAACCCTGAAGGAAAGAGATGGATTCATAATTCATCATAGTACTACATCTTGCACACACAAGATGTGTGCTCTGAATGTGAATTGACAGTAGTATCTTGCCAAATGCAATGCACAGTTGAAGAAGGGTGATACTGAAAAACACTTCGTGTTGAGTTTAGAAGGAAAGCATTGTTTCTTTTAATGGTAAGTCAAATTCACTATGTTTCTTTACTTTTTTTCCCTTTTTTCTTCCTGTTTACACAAAAATGGTTTCCTCTCTCTTGCCAAAGACGTCAGAAATTTCTAAGACTGAGTAACCTGTCCTATTGAAAATAAACTCCATGAAAATGTTTTACTGGTAGGTAAGTTACTTATACAACATGTGATCAAAACAATACTTCTTCAAATATTTGCTAATTCACAGGGTAATTCCTCTTCCATTCCATTCCAATCCTCTTTCCTTTCAAAGAGAATTTTGCTTTTTTACTGAAATGATTGTGTTTTGTAATTTAGAAATCAATAACAGCCAGATACCAGCTTTCTAATTAAAGCTTATTTCCATGATTGACAACCTGGGTGGTTTTCTCCTTGGTTAAGTACCGAATCTAATGTAACCTGTAATCTGAACTAAACCATCAAAACCATCAAAATCAGCAAGAAGAAAAAGGCCCTGAAATAATCTTTGGACTTATGCTCATTAGTGATGATATATTCAGGGAGAACGCCAGCACTTCAGAAGAGATAAATAGTTTTTTCTATCAGTGTTCAGAGCAAGAAAACCTGGGGAGATTCCCATGCTGTATTTTGGGATTAACAAAGGATCAACCTGGTTAATGAAGGATCAACTGAAACAATTTTATAAGTGGAAGGTGATCACGGTAAATAGAAGTAAAATAAAACTAGCAAATGACCAGTGCTAGATGATATTCACTCACGGGTCTCAACAGTACTCAAGGATGAAATAGTCCAACTATAGATCAACCATGTATCTCATCTACTCCTGGCATCTGAAGATCTGACAGTGGCAAACATTGTGACAATCTTTGAAAATAAGAGGAACCTGGGGAAATGCAGACCTTCAAGCCTGCAGGCAAATGAATCAAGTATTAACTTTGATTGAGACTTGAATAAATGGAAGCTACCTGAGAAGAACTCATGCAATTTGCACAAATGCAAGTCCATTATCACAAACTTTTCAAATTCTTTTAAGAGGTCAAAACCCTTGTGGGTAATGATAACATACTTGGCATGTACTGCTTCAATTTTCAAAGAGTTTTACATAAGGTCTTGTGCAAACACTTGTGGAGAAAACAAATAGAAGGGCCAAGTTCCAGAATCAGTAAATAGATGGTTAAAATTAGGAAAAATGTTTGAAATAAATACTTACATACAGGAAAGTTCCCAGTGGTTTTCCACAATGGCTTGAACTTGTACCTGGAAAAGGTAGTGAGATGACCATGTTTGCACTCAATAAAAGAATTAACAGGTCAAATTGTGAGGACTTAGAGAGTGCAATTTCCTGTCTCAAACAGTTACTGCAGAAGAACTTTGCCATGAGATAAGCACAGGGTGGAGTGGCAGGATGGTGCTGACTGTGGCCTGGTGGAGGAAGATCAGGTAATGCATCTGGAAAAGGATTCCCACTGGGGCTAACTGTGTAAAGAAGCGACTGGTGAAATGAAGATCACCCCAAGTCATGGGACAGATGGAATCTGTGACTACCAACGCCCCTCCAGAGAATAAGCCTCCAAGGGTACCTGGAGCTTGGACTGTAAGCTAAGGCACCACCTCAAGAGGTAACTTGAGGTAAAATAAGGTGGTACTCTTGTCCAGGTGTTACCTCAGACTGAGGAGGAGGTAAGTAAAGCTGGGGGAGAAGAATGTATCACTGATAATGGAAAAGGAAAGCCCACACAGCAACTGTGCTGAAATCAGCTCAGACATAGTAAAAGGTAATTCTGGCAAGGGGGAAAATCATAGCCCTCCTACTCAAAGAATGCACTGACTCAAAAGAGAAAGACTGAGCATGGAACTATTAGCAATAGAATGTTAATGGAGTAATTAGCATAGAAGTGGGTAATCATTTAAACAATAGAATAAGGTAATGAGCATTAATCCCTTTATTTTCAAGAATGTATAGTGAAAAGTTTTGAATGACCTCAGAAATTTGAACCACTGCTACCAAGAAGCCTTTGGTGAAGAAAGACCAGTGATATACCACTGGATCCAAGGGTGGTGACTATCTTCTTCTTCATCTCTCTCTCTCTGTCTCTCTCCCCCTGACCCTCTTTCTATTACTTTCTATTACTTTCTATTACTTTCTATTACTTTCTATTACTTTCTATTACTTTCTATTACTTTCTATTACTTATCTCTCTACTTCACATTTACTGTTAAATAAAATTTGTATTATTGACTTGGCATGTAGTCTCATGTGCACCTTAATTCAGGAAGAGGCATCTCTCACTAGTAGTATCTTTACACAAGGCAGTTACTATGAGGGCTGAAGAAATGCAGCCTCTTCTGAAGAAAAGACTGACTGATAAAATAGCAAGTGAAATTTTGAAAAATAGTTTGTTCTTTTTGTATGTAGGGTAAAACAAACCTAGAATATAAATTTATAGGATCTGTGCTGTCTGTTGCCATTGGAGTAAGCCTTTGTGCTCGTGAGAAATGAAAATATCAGCTTGGTGCTTGCTAGGAGTGGAAATATGAATCATATACTTGACTTTATGAGGAACTGAATAAAGAAATATAAAAAAGCACCATTTTGCCACTGTACAAAATCACAGCTCATGCACACACAGTTAATGTGCACAGTTCTCGTCTCCTCAAAAATGGCACAGAAAAGTTTGCAAAGGTTCAGAGAAGCACCCATAATATGGAATAATTTCCTTAGAAGGACTAAGAAACTACTTTGAAGGAAAAGATAAAAATCATACCTGATGTAGAGACAGTAGGAAGGGTTTTACTGCTCACCATTCCTTCTTGCACAAAAAGTAGGATCACCACATGAAGTTAACAGAGGTCAGTCACAGAACGAGCAAGAGGTATCTCATACTTGGGGCAGGGGAAGGGGAAGAGCTGAGACCTGTGGGATGGTTTACCAGCGGAATTTTGGAGGCTAAAGATTTCCATATGCTCAGAGTATACTGACAAACATTTTGACGGGAGACCCAGGCAACGTTAGTAAGGAAACATACAGCTTCAGATTTAGAAATATGGAAAGAGCAGAAGCTGGGGAAAAGTGTCATATATGTTTTTAACCTGCCATCCATTTATAGATACATGTACACACATGCTTCTAATATGGAGCCATAAGAGATAATTTAGAGGGGGCAAGATTAGACACAGCTTGAAGCTATTGGCAGAACAATACCACACACAGGCTTTTGTTTCTCGAGTCAAAAGTAAACATTGACATACTTTAGATATGGTTTATGTACCTGACTGTAATAGCATTTGGTAGGAAACATCAGACAGCTTTGTAAGACCTCATTGTTGTACAGTTTCATGGCTCCACTTTGCTGCATGCATTCAATTACGACAGGCTGAACTCATCTCACCTATCTACAGCAATCTGGAAGTGTTTATTCTGAGCTGACACCCAGATTCTCTGGGTGAGAAAATGGGAACTCCAGAGTATGAGTCATTCCATCTTAAAATAGACATTGAAGAACTCATAAGAAAGTGTAAATCTTGATAAGTTAGAAAAAAAAACAAACTGAAAATGCCAAAACTAAAAATACCTTAAACAACTACATTTCTATAGTACTCTAGTTAATGATAATTCTGATTAGAGAATTCAAAGTTAGATATACTGCCTAGGGTCATCTAATTACCACATCACCTGAAAGAAACAATGAAATAAAAAGATTCTTTTCTGTCAAGAATTTGTTCATCTGGCTTGAAAAGTCTGTCTCTGTGTATGTATATCAGGCATCTAAGTGACAGCCACAGGAAAGCTGTTCTTGGTGTCTGTAGCTAACAATAGCTAGCCAAGAGTGAAGTTCTATTTCTACAAGTGTTCATAATCATGGCAAAGATCTTGAAACTAAACTAGATTTTCAATACATTTGAAAATTATATTTAGGCAAGTGAACCAGGTATTTCAGCATATATTTACGTTCCAGCGAACCTGAACTGTGTAAGAAAGCAAAGTGCATTGCTGATGTGTCTTAAGACTTTAGGGATATAACACAAGGTGAGAATGTAAACTCAGCCACTAATTTCATTGCTGGCAAATAGTGTAATAACAGAGATAGTGCACTCCGTTTATACTAGAATATTAATGTCACTGTAGCTAAATACTTCTTTTACCTTAAAAGCTTTCTTTTCAAGAGTTTACATGTTGTATTGCTCGCTGGGGGGGCTAGTTTGGCTAGCTCAGAGACCCCTGGCAAATCAACATGGACACAAAGTAAAAGAGAAAGAGGTGCTTTTTCTTCTCAGGACCACATTCACAGATTTAATGGTGAACAATTTCCAGGGAGTGGGGAGAGGGAAAGAGGACAAGGAGGTGAAAAGAAAGGGAGAGAACGAGAGAGAAGAGAGAGAAGAGAGAAGGAAAGAGTGAGAAGAAAAAAGACCGAACACCTTGAGGAGGAAATTTTTAACCTCAGGGGAAGTGGGGTGGAGGAAGGGAACCAAAGCCAAAGAACTGATGGGGACAGGTGAGGGGAGGAACTAACCTGGGAGAGAGGGAGAAACTAACTGCAGGCTCCATCTTGACACCCAAGGATATGGAAGAGATGACATGTATGTAAAGATATTGCTTACTTTTTCACTTGTTTCTAAGCTTTAAATATAACATGTCCAGTTGCATATCATTACAATTTGTCTAAAAGCTTAAATAGCTAAAGGATGATTCAGATACCTGAGCATCCACATAAATCATTACCTACTTTGCAGTATCCCACTTGGATTCTAAAAACAAATTTCACCATATCACCAGATATGTGCTATTGCTGTGTAAATGTCTGCTCAAACACAAAAAATCTTACACAGCTCTTGATACCCAGGCCACCATGCAAGATATTCCTGATACTTGTTGAAACCCATTGTACTGGTATGAAGTACATACACAATATCTTCTGTGGACCCAGTGAACAGCAATCATTGGGCAAGTTACTGCTCTCTTGTTTTCAGGCATACAATCCAGAAGCAAAGGAAGGAAGAATTTTGCTTGGTCAAGGAGGATTGGGTCAGAGAATACACAGGCAAGCTTGACATCCAAAAGTCCAAGGTGCCATGATGAGATACATCCACAAATGCTGAGAGATACCCAGCAGACACCACAGATAGGCTGCTCACAGTCATCTTTGAAAGGTCATGATAAGGAGAAATGCCTGAGAACTGGAAAAAAGCAAGGGCCACCTCAATCTTCAATAAGGACAAGAAGGAGGACCCAGGGAACTACTGACCTGTCACCCTCAACTCAGTCCCTGGAAAGGCAATGAAGTGTCTCATACTAAAAGCCATCTCTATCCTCATGGATGAGATAGAATGACAAGAAGTTGAACAGGAATAGTCAGCATGGATTCACAAAAGGTAAATAATGTTTACCAACATGATTGCTTTCTAAAGTGAACCAACTACCTGGGTGGATGAGGGAAGGGCAGTGGATATTGAGTCTACCTCAATTTCAGCAAGGCTTTAAACACTCTCTCTCACAATATCCTTGTACACAAAGTCACAAAGTGTGGACTGGATGAGTGGACAGAGAGGTGAATTGAGACCTGGCTGGATGGCAGGTCCCAGACGGTTGTAATCAG
The DNA here is from genome assembly GCA_013397245.1 of Thryothorus ludovicianus. Lineage (NCBI taxonomy): Eukaryota > Metazoa > Chordata > Aves > Passeriformes > Certhiidae > Thryothorus > Thryothorus ludovicianus. The sequence goes on along the minus strand of VZTB01008048.1, from coordinate 25,718 downwards.
TGGCACAGGGTCCTGCTGGAAGGCCGCNGAAATTCAACAAGGGCAAGTGCAAGGTCCTGCACCTGGGGAGGAACAACCCCCAGCACCAGCACGGGCCAGTGGCTGACCTGCTGGGGAGCAGCTCTGTGGAGAAGGAGCTGGGGCCAGCAGTGGGATCCTGGCATGCATTAGGAAGGGCATTGCCAGCAGATGGAGAGAGGTGATCTTGACTCTCTGCTCAGCCATGGTGAGACATATCAGGAATGTCATGTCCAGTTCTGGGCTCCTCAGGACAAAAGAGACATGGATATCCTGGAGCAAGTCCAGTGTGTGCCAAGTAGAGGGCAGCAAGGATGGTTGAGGGACTGGAGCATTTTAACGTGGAAAGGCTGAGGGAACTGGGCCTGTTCAGCCTTGAGAAGGGATGCCTGAGAGGGGACCTCATCAATGCCTGTAAGTATCCAAAGGGAGGGTGTCAAGAGGATAGATCCAGACTATTTTCAGCAGTGCCAAGCAATAGGACAAGAGGCAATGGGCAGAAATGGATGCACAGGAAGCTCCACCTGAATATGAGGAAGAATCTCTTTACTGTGCAGATGACTGAGCACAGGGACAGCTAGTCCAGAGATGATATGTAGTCTCCCTCACTGGAGAGATTCAAGAACCATCTGGACACAACCCTTTGCAATGTGTTCGAGGATGACCATAAGAAGAGAGCTTGGACCAGATGACCCCCTATACTCCCTTCAAACCTGACCCATTCTGTGATTCTCTAGCAGTCAAAGTGAAATTTTCACAGTAACTGCCTGACTTGTCTGCAAATCATGAGAAATGTGTAAAAACTTTGTCTTTTTCTGTGAAGAAGTGACATTTATTTTCAAATATGGCTAATACACAAGATGAAATTCAATGTTCAGCCCTCACAGGGCTAATAGGCTAAGAAAAGTCTGAAAATATATTATTTTTGCATATCAATATCAAGTAGCAGCTTTTTGAATTTGTGAGTTTCTAGCCTCTTAGCAGTCAGAGCTTGCACAGATTTTTATGAGGCATTGGTACAACTATCACAGATAACAAAATAAATCAATTGAGAATAGAAAGCAATCATCAAAACACTAATGAAAAATTCTGTAGTCTGTGGTCATAACTGTTTGTGTAAGATTTAATTCTGAATATTTATGCGAGCAGCATCAAATACAAATGGAAAGAGATCAAGTCCCACAGATGCAAAGCTGACTGTAAAGGCCCATAGCATCCAGTGCTGCTGAACAGATACATTCTTCTTTTAAAAAGTCAGCAACAAAATCTGACACATGGCAAATCCATGTGACTCAACATTTGCTCAGAAAAGAGAAAAAACACACATGGCAGCTAGTTTCCCAGGCAACTCTGAATCTCAGAATATATCCTAAAAAATTATGTTTCTCAAAATCTTTTACAAGAGAAACTATTGTTATGTAATGGTAAGTTGAGAATGCTTTTCTGTTTGAGCTTAATTAGGTAATTACCACAGTTTTGTCCCAAATGCTCTCTGGACTATTTAGGTGGGAATGATTTCCTTATGGGTTTAACAGGTTCTTCCAACTTTTCCAAATTTTTAGTAAATTTTTGTTTCATTTTTGTCTACTTTTGGTAGGATGAGATTGCCTTCCTCCCATTCTCTCTCTCTTTTATTTATTTCTTTTGCTTCCCCAGAAAATATATATTGCAGAAAGCTCTGATGGTGATGATACTATATGAGTCATACTTCTGTTAGAACCTGTTTTAAAAGATCCTCTGAGAATATTTTGTCTCATAGCTCCAGTTTTGACTATGCTTTTCCCGAAGGAAAATATATGAAAATAAGCACTAAAAAGAAAAGAAATCACTAAAAAAACCTGTAATTGTTGCTTAAGAATAGGGAGGAGGGTGCTCTGGCAGATAAGAATATGTGCTTTTAAAGTTTACTTTTCTAGGCAAATTTTTGCTTGAAGGCTGTCCTGTCATTGGCAAACAACCATGCCTAAATGCCAGTTTTTGATGGAAACTTAGATGGATATAAACACACACACACACAGAACTACTCCAGTATAGTCCAAGTGCACTGAATCTGACTTGCCTCCAGAGGACCTGATCAGCAACATCCTGTGAGTGAGAACATTGGTCTAGGCAATAACATCATCAGAGATGGAATGCAGGTTGTTCATCCAGAATGAAAAAGAGTTTCTGATGGAAACACTGGTGCTGTAGGTTAATACTGGTGGGCAGATCAACATCACACAGTCACTTGGTCATTTCCCTCCCCACTTCCATTGGGACAGAGGAAGCAAAGTGCCCTGGTGCTGTGCAAACACTGGTCAGCAAAAGCTAGAACAATAGTGGTTACACCACTTGGTCAAAAACCTAAAAGCACAGAGCCATATAAACTGCTATTCAGAAAACCAGATAGTAGTGAAAAAAAAAAATAAAAAATGTCAGAAAGCTAAGGAGTAGCCAGGACCATTACAAATGAATGATGAATAGATCATTCAACAGTAGAAGTCTTATTTAACCAAAGAAAAACAGTGTATATCCAGCTCCCAGGATATCTGCTTCTGTAAAGTCTCATGAGCTATTCTGCTTTTGAATGGTTCAGAATTAACTGATTTGAGGGGGTTTTAGCAGGTGTAGGTTGGCAGGACATCTGTAAGTATTTTTAAATGAGCTTATTTTTGCCTACGAAATACATCCTACTGTGGTGATTGGAAAGAATGTTTGTGGAAAATTCGATTAAGTACACATTAGTTTGGTGAAAATCTAGGTTATTTTTCCATTACAGAAAATAGCTCTTGTTTTTGAGATTTACCCAATCAAAGGCACAGAAGTAAATATAATAGCTACAATTGTGAGTAGTCAAAATAAAACTTTGCAAGCTAGCAATGGGACAATAATCCCTCTCGTTACCTACCTATATGAAGAAATTGCTGTAAAGAATTCATAATCTGAAAAATTAAAAGGAACAGCAATATTTTTATTTTGTAAGGGATAAATTAACATTTTAATGGTAGTAGGTATCTTCTACATGGAATTCTCTCAAGATCACCAATGTGAGTTTCTTAGTACAGTAAAATTAAAGGGTTGTTGCTCTCTTTTCCATTAGAAACAAACAAAATAAATATAAAAAAGTTTTTATTTTCTGCTTAAATGCGTTACCATTTTACTATAGCCTATCCAGACTGAATACTGCATAAATAACATCATGTTTGTAGTGACTGAATCATGGCTACTTGCTCACCAAAATATCTGATCTGATAATTCCCTAAGGCAATCTTTACCTTTAAATGAAATAACTTAATGTTTGCTTTGTCAACAAAGATATATCTGAGGAGTAGACACATGGGCTTTTTTCAAGAAAATGCATTTTTTAAAGTACATCTATAAATTATACAGTACTTCTTTTATCTTTTTGTTGTTGTTGTTGCTGTTTGTTTGGAGGGGGTTTGTTGTTATATTTTGGTTTTGTTTTAGTTTGGGTTTTTTTTCCATAAAATATTGGTAGTCATCATTAAAATAGCAATTCTTCCACTCAGGTTTCCATATTCTTCAGTCAAAAAGTGTCATAGTGCTCAGAAATCAAATATGGTAGAAGTTAATGACCCTAGATCTTAGCTGGCACCCATCTAACCTCACAAAAAACCTAAATTTTTAGTGCTGTACATATAGCATTTGTTTTCTTCATCTCTTTGGAGTAAATGTCAGCTTTAATTGTGTCACACAAGATAAATCAAACTTGGATTTTAAGGTATATGTACCCCTGTGGCTGCTGTGGATATAACATCCCCTGAAACTGAGTAAGTGGGCAGCAAGGACCCAGAAAGCAGTGTGGACATGGACTAAATCAGCTCTGGAAGCTGTGTCCCATTTTCACAGCACCATATCAGATCTAATAACCCTGCACTCTGACGCATTCCCAATAAACTCAAATCTTTTTCTGAGCATGTGCAGGTAAGTGTTCAGCTGCTCTGTATGGGCTTATCCCTGGAACCTCTACAGGCTGAAAAATTCTACAGACCATTCGTTTTCTCCCTGTAGACATCTTAATATTCTTCTTTGGAAATGGAGAATAGATACTTTATTTCTCATATCACTGTCATGGTCCTTTTCAGCATCTGAATGTAATTTGGGCTCACTTTACCAAAATGTCAGTAACAACAGAGGGAACTGCACACCATTTAAGGACTTGTTATTGTGATATTCAGTTTAAGGAAGAAGTTTCTGTTCTTTTTAATATTGTATTTCAGAGGAGTTATCTGTATAAAATAGCTTAACTTTGAAAATTTAATTTACTACATAACTGCTAGATTATTCATATTTCATAAAAGCAGAGACATTGCAATCACATTTGAAGAAAAAATCATGGTAGCTGGTAGGCAAGAAGTTTTTATATTTTATATTTGCCTTCACTGATGAGTGTATAAGAAGTCTCACAGACTTCAAATATTAAATTTGATGAGATTACAGAACAGCATTACAAATTATTATGCCCTAGTTGTCTGATATATGAAATCCACAAACAAACAAAAGTTTCAGTTTTTGTTGAAAAAATTGTTTTAATTTATTCTTTCCAGGATATAAATTCCTTTTTGACAAGCACTTTTTTAAATTTCAACTCTCCTCAGGGATAGTATATTTTTTGCATAGAAATATGCTGTGCTTGTCCTGTGACTTAAAAGAACAAGTATGTTTGGTAGGCAAGAATAAAAGATAACATTTCAAAAATCCACTAGTTTTAAAGGTTGATAATTATTAAATAAACATAAAATTATTAATTACAGTCATACTTTCCTGAAACGCAAAGAAATTTTCACTGAACATTAACACAAACTGAATTTTATGGCAACTGAATAATTTTAAGATGATCAAACTTTATATCAGTGATGCATTTCTAAATAGTTCCTTGAGATTTTAAGAGGTTAAAAGCTGTCTATTTAAGTAGTTCATTATTAGAGCCCAAAAGATGAGTAGGTGGTTCTGAAATGTTGCTTTCAAGCCGCAGTCAGATTTTAAGCCACAGTAAGATTAGGGAGCACATGTGTTCTCTATAACATCCGTGTAAGATCAGCTATAATAAATAATTAATAAGTCATAAACAAATGCATAAGATAGCTTTTCAAATATTGCATCATTTGCTCACGCATTTATTTTTCAATTTAGTTGCATAAATCTAAACAATAGTGTTCTGCAATAGACTCAGGTTACATATATTTTACTAGTACAGGGCACATATGCAGGAAGGAAAATTGGAGGAAAAACAGGTTTGATGTAATTGCCTAATAGCATAGGAGTTTGAATTTCTTGCTTAAATACATCAAATGTGGGTAGGTCTGCTTTGCTTTACAGTAAAGTTCCAGTATTACTAGCTTTTGGTATAGAAACAAATACATAAGGTGTCAATAATTTCAGTACTCTTAGGTTTGTTACTTCAACATGTAAATACAAAGAAACTCAAACAGAATAAAAAATGTTGTGCCTAATAACCTGCCTTAAGCTTGACACAATTGCCTTATATTAAGTTGTTATTTCCAGAGGCAATGCTTATGCTGAGACAAAGTCAATCCAACAATGCTCTGGTTGGGCCCTGGCTACACTACTTGCAGAAACTTGTGAAATTCCCATCAAGTGCAGAGGTTTGTAATGATCTCTAAGCCTTAATGATCACAAATATTCTTTCTGAGAGAACCATCCTTCGGGCTATGATTGTGTTATGTGTAAAGAATCAAGGTTGTTCCAGGCAGATCGATGGCATAATGCTCTGCACTAAGGGTTGCTATCAGATGTACAGATAGGCTTTTCCATACGAAATATTCTTTGATGTCATACAAGAAAAACAAAATGATTCCTAGTTTAACTACAGCGTTTTAAAGCACTCAGCAAAACTAATCATTACAACAGAGGTTTTTCTGTGCAAAGAATAAGCATTAGGAGAAGGAAATGTGCAAAACCTATCATTATTTTTATCTAACAGGCACCAGTTATATTTAAATACTTAAACCAGCATCAAGACTCATATGTAAATCCACAGCTATTGAAGGTGAACCACTCAGCTTTCATTATGTATATTTATTTTCTCTTGAAGAAAACATTAGCTTTGTTATTTATCACTTACATGGTTACTGCTGACTGGTGAAATCATACTGCATCTATACCGCATTCTTGGAAGCATTTTCTTCAACTTGCTGGCACCAGGAATGGTTTAGAAGAACCCACAGAAGAGGTATCATTGGCTGTAAAGGAACACGTGCTAGAAAGGATCAAATAGTTCTGATCAAATAATTCTGATCATTAGTTTGAGTGATACAGAGAAGGGCCATGAAGATGCTCAGAGGTTCAGAGCACCCCTCCTATGAGGATAGCCTGAGGGACCTGGGGCTCTTCAACCTGGGGAAGAGAAGGTTTCTGTGAGACCTTTCCAGGACCTCTTAAAACAGGAGAGGGACTTTTTAACAGAACTTGTTATCATACAAGGGGTAAGGGATTTTAACTAGGTAAGATACAGGAAGAAGTTTTTTACAGTGAGAGTAGTGAGACACTGGACAAGGTTGCCCAGAGAGGTGGTGGAACAGTTTCCCTACCTGGAAGTGTTCAAGGTCAAATTAAACAGTGCTCTGAAACACTGGATTTAGTTAAAGATATTCTTCCTCATTGTAGGGAGATTGGAGTAGATGGCCTTTAAATATCCCTTCCAATCAAAACTATTCTCTGATTCTATAATTTTTTAGCTTATATTTACTAAATGTCAAAATTAAACAAATACTAACACCACTCCATGCCCTACTGCAAGAGAATTTTATTTTAAAAATATGAAAGAGCTACACTTGAAAGCAAATCTGTCAGGCACTTCACACAGTAATCACAAAAGACCCCCACATTTTCTAGAATTAAAAATAAAATTCCAGAAAGATACTGTTCATAGATGAATTTGCAAAATATGCCAATTATCCTGGAAATTTTTTCACTTGTGATCATTAGAAACACACAGACACTGCTGTGTGTTATGGGAATGGTTCCCTAATTAGTTTTGTCATTAAAATTTATTTAAAACCATTTTGTTCTTGATATTTCTTTATTATTCCAGTGACACATTCAGATGCCTCCAGATGGCTTGGAGCAGGAGAAATAGCAATGAGAAATTTCCCTAATATCATCCTACTCTGATTGTTAATATCATCCATGGAATATCCAGCTTCTCTATATTAATTTCAACATAATTAAGTAACAGAAGTCAAGAAATTCCTTTGTTGATGTTTTGGGTTTGGAAGAAGTACCTTCAACTGAAAAGATGTGCAGTCTGAAAATTCAGCATTTTCAGTCTGAATAGAGAACAAAATTTCTACTGGGAGATTTGGAAAAAGGCATCCGATAGATATAGATGGCTACATTACTTATTTCCATTCTAATACTGATAATTTTAAAGTGATATTATATTTTTCTTTCAAAAAATGTTTTTAACCAACTTGCCCAATAACAATTGTATTGAAATATTGAACCAGATTCTATCAAGCACATTAATTACTCAGCATTTACCTTAAGAAATCTGCATCTTCATTTCAATAAAATGAAAAGCGCAGATCAAAAATGTCAAGATCACACAGTTGCAACACTGTATCTCTCCATTAGGGAAAAACCATTGCTATTTTTATGAAGTTGGAACCAAGTGTTCCATCAGTTTCCTATAGGAAGAGTTTTCTCTGTTTCTTTCTTTAATTTAAAAAGTATTTTGTATTAACTATGACAGTATTTAGAAAACACTATATGATGGAGAATCTGTCAAAAATCTAAGCCTCTGTTAGGCAGACAGACTGATTTGGTCACCAATCTTTGATATGCACTCAGATACTTTGACTAAGGTAACCAACATAAGGTAGGTTTCAAATGCATTGCTAACCAAACTGCCTTTCTCTCAAATCCTTTCACATCAATCATTGTGTTTATACTCAAGATTTTCTGTGAGACAGGAAGTTTCTCAGAGTATTGAGAAACTCAGTGATTTACTCATTCTTGAAAAAAAGCTGGAATAGAGGTTGAGCTACATTTTATCTGTTTCCCAGATTCTTCAAGAAATGAGTCATCTATAAGAGGACCTGATTCTATGTCTACTTCAAAGACCTCAATTATCACTGCATTTGAAAGCTTTCTAGCTGAACAATTTTGGTAGTCCAGCATCATTTATTGCCTGAGCACAGAAGAGGACTTCTGAAGAGAACTACAATTCTATGATTCTATAACTTCTACTCTAAGCATCCTATAGAATGATGAATATGGGAGGAGTTTCTAAGAAATCACAGCTAGAACAAAAAGAGGCAGTATAAGGAAACACACACCAAAGAAAACAAATATGTTTTCTGATCTCATTTCCAGCCTAGCACTTTGTCATTAAGACCTGTCCTGTGCATTATCTAATTTTCTTTACAACTCAACAACCTAATATTTAACTCAACACTCTACAGGAGCTGCAACACCTCATTCTGGGAAAGGTCTCTTTTACTGATAATGTCAACAAACACACAATCTTCAGTTTCTGAGACATGATTCATCTGAAATCCTCAAACAACCTCCTTTTCAGTTTGAGCAAGTATCTAGTATCCTGTGAATACATAATTCTGATGCATTTTCCAATTTTTTTCATGACTCCTTAACACAGAATTACAGAATTATTTAAGTTTGAAAAGACCTCTAAGACTGAGTCCAATTTTTGACTGATGACCCCCTTGTCAGTTAGACCATAGCACCAAGTGCCACATACAGTCATTCACCGAACACCTCCAGGGATGGTGACTCCACCTCCTACCTGGGCAGCCCATTTCAGTGCCTAACAACAACAACCATTTCCATGAAACTCTTCCTGATGTCCAACATGAACTCTTCCTGATGTCCAACATGAACCTCTCACCCTGTTGTTGGATATCTGGGAGAAGCCAATCCCCATCTGTCTAAAACCTCCTTCCAGTTGTAGAGTGGCAAGTTATCCCCCAAGCCTCCTTTACTCCAGATTAAACATCCCCAGCCTCCCCAGTTGCTTCTCACAGGATCTATGTTCCCAAACATTCACCAGCTCCCTTCTCTGAATGCACTCCAGTACCTCAATATCCTTATTGTAGTGAGGGACCCAGAATGGACACAGGACTGGAGGTGTGACTTCACCTGTGGCAAGTACAGAGAAGAACCACTATTTTTATTCTGCTGGCCACATTATTACTGATACAGGTCAGGATGCCATTGGCCTTCTTGGCCACCTGGGCACACTGACTCATGTTTAGCCACTGTCACCAGCACCGCCAGGTCATTTTCCGCTGGGCAGCTTTCCAGCCAATCTTCCCCCAGCCTATAGCCTATAGTGCTGCAGGGGATTGTTGTGACCCAAGGGCAAGTCCAAGTATTTGTCCTTGCTGAACTTCATATTTCTGGACTTGGTACTTCAATCTATCCTGTCCAGATCCCTCTACAAGGCCTTTCTACCCTGCAGGAGATCAATACTCCCACTCAACATCATCCACATATTTACGGAGGGTACACTTCATCCCTGTATCCAGATCATTAGGAAGGGTATAAAACAGAACTGACCTCAATACTGACCCCTGGGAAACACTACTAATGACTGTCTGGCAACTGGACATGACACTCTTCAGCAGCACTCACTGGGTCCAACCATCCAGCCAGCTTTTAACCCAGCAAAAAGCGCTCCTGTCCAAAAGCCTTCAGCTGCCTACTTTTCCTGGAGGATGCCATGGAAGACAGTATCAAAGGCTTTGCTGAAGTCCAGGTAGACTCTATCCACAGCCTTTCTCATCCACCAGGTGGGTAACCTGGTCATAAAAGGGAGACCAGGTTGGCCAGGCAGAACCTGCCCTTCCTAAACCTGTGCTGGCTGAGCCTGATCCCCTGGTTGCCATGTGTGTGCCTTGTGATTGCTCCCAACACGATCTGTTCCATATAGACACATACTTTCAAATCAGAGTTCAAATGCACACTTCAAAATTAGGACATTGAAAAATTTGCCTAAGTGTAATATGTAGTGCAAAACTCAGGGACCATATCCAAGGAATTTAGTTTTCATGAGTCTCATATACATAACATTCAGCATAAAAGGGATCCCTCAGGTGCCTGAGAAGGACTGCAGCATGTGACAAAGAATGGAGAAAAACTTCAAGTGAATTTTAGGGAAGTACAAAAAGGAGAGGAAAAACAGAAAAGTAGACACATATACAGTTTCATTTCCGATCTCCTATTAAAGTTCAATATGGATTCATATTTTCCCTGCAAAAATTTCATATTCTACATTGAAGTGAATTAAAAACTGAAGACTACTGAAGACACACATACACACAGGAATGAGATATTTCCTGCAATAATTCTTTTATTATTAAAATAGGTTAAAAGTGTAAAGTTATTAGTAGATGTGGTTTAAGTATACTGAAAGAAAAGGCAATAATCATAAGAAAGCTAATTTTCATTAATGGAAGTAAAAATAAGGGAATTTTGAAATGGTGAGTAAAGTAAGTTTAATGAAAAATGACAAAGACTGGTAGATATTGTAATGAAAATAGTAAATCAGCTCTGAATATAATATGTTATAAAGATGACAGTGTTAATATTGGGAAAGTTATTCTAAACTATGCAAATATTTCATGTTCAGGATGATATTTAGCTGTTTTGGGCACAGACCCATTTTTAACTTTTTTACGAGAATTTAATAAATAAAATAAAAATACAATACAAGCCTCCTGAAAAAAAAAATAGAAGAATAGAGATTTAAATGGCAGCTCTCAGTAATTTTAATGACCAGGTGAAATAAAACATCTGAGATGGAACAAGAAGCATATCAAATTGAGAAAAAAAAAAAAACCTGTCTTTTTTATGAAATGAAGTTTGCTCACAGCCTATGGGGGCACAGCTACATTTCCAGAATTTAGTACAATCTGTCTCAGCAAAAAAGAAAAATGGAGGAAATTAATCAGTGGTAGGAAGCACAGAACACAGCGAACATACAGTTAACACTCATCTGATTGCCTGCATGTTTGAGGTCATCCTGACCAGCTCTTAACCCAAAGCAGAACTATGCTATGCAGTCCTCTGTTGCATCAGGAAGCCTCAGAAGAATCCACAGGCAAAGAGTTTTCTATATTCTCTTCTTCAAAACATTCAAGAATTCATCTGAGACCTACAAGATACAGAAACAGGGTAAGAAAGTCAAAGAGTGAATCAGGGGTAGAACATACTCCTCTAAGAAGTTTTAGGTAGTGACTTTTCACAGAAAGCCTTAGTATAAAATTATTGGACATTTCAGACTGGATTTTGTGTTTATTATTTGACACACCGGCTTCAGAATACGATGACTTTCCCACCACACAAATAAAGGATCATATTGAAAACTCTTAAGCTCTAATACACAGCTACTTATTCTGCTATCTAAACTGGATTTTTTTTAAACAAAGACTATCTATTCTTTTTTCAGTAAGAACAACTGTGACACAAATTTCCTCAGGATTAATGGCAAATTAATCAGATGCAGCACCTGAATTCTGAAGCATTTTATAGCTTAAAAGTTATTGATGTCTTCAGAGCAATGCTGGAAAAGTTACTCCTTTCAAGTATAATCTAAAATTTTGCTACTTTTCCTCCAGGCATCAAGAATCACAACAAATGGAAGATTTGCTTGAGCAATGGAAGATAAAAAATGGCTCCTCATCTGTCTGAAACAAAACGTTATACTTGGGAAAGAAAGCCAACAGAGTAACAGGTATTTGAACTAAGCTTGTGGCAACTCATCCAACTTTTTCAAATTCGAGTATCTTTTCTCAAAAAAAACCACTATCATCCTCTTGATTTCTAAGTATATTAAATCTACTTCAAAAGAGAAGCACTAGAGCCAGATGGAAAGCCTACAAATTTGTAAAAAGGATAGATTCTGATTTTTCAGGGGGCTAAAAAGGGTATGAAATCCATAGAAAATTACTTGGGCTTTTTTTGCAGCTAGTTATTTAAAAACTAAAAAGGCTACCTAAATCTGATTGATTTTTTTTTTGTTTTTTGTGAGATGTAATGGCTCAGTAATAATAAATAATTAATTAATCAAAGGTAATTCTGACAATCAGTTGAAAATGCAGCTATGCAGACCAAGGTTTGTTAACCACTCTGTCTCCCAAAAACTTATTATGCCAGTAAAGAAAATCAAAGAGAACAGATTCCTTTATTTTTTTTATGCCTTGTTTTCCTTTCATCTGTTAAACTTGTAAATATTGCAGGCTCCAAGAACTCTACTTAAGCAGAGTTGGTGGGGAGATGATCACAAACTAACACTAAGCTCAGGGTTATTTTTAAGGCAGCTTTTGGAAACCACTACCTCGCTTTTGCTGCTCTGACTTGTGTTTCCATGGAAGCAGGACTAGACATGGACACAGTCACTAGCAGATGAGGCAATTTCAGCTGCCAGTTTCTGGTTCTCAGCTCTGTTTCCATGACAACCAGTGCTGGCGCCCTGAAAAGGAGGTGAGGTATTTAAAACACTACAGTACTTTTAATAAATATCTGCTGCTGTACACGCACAACACAGACACCTTACATCTCCAACTACAAAAATGCTGCTCAAAGTAGCGCTGAAAATACATCTTGATAGCAACTACTACTATTTCCCTGGGCAGGTTTCAAGGAGAAAGAACGGGTGGATTCTGAGAGCTAGCTCCTGACGTCTAGGAGCCAGGGGGAAGTGTTGTTCTCTTCTTTCAAAACGAAGATGGAGAGAGACAAAGATGCTGTGCTAAATATATGTTATTGTTTCACAAGAAAAACACAGTATTTTTCTATGTTTTGTGTCATTTTGCAATAAAGAATTAACCAAAGCCCTCTTGAAAGCGACAGTGTGGCAGATGTGGGACTGAACAATTTAAGATAGTTCTCAGGGTGCACAGAAATTTTGGGGCAGCAAATGCTCTTTTCTTCACTTAAATTTTTCACTTTTTGAATAGCTACATACGTCTTTGGTCTTGGGAAGAAATAGGTGCAGTCAAGGGCCATCTTCTTCTGTCTGCACTCTGAAAAAAAGGGAGCATCAGTTCTTCCAGCAGGTACATGTCACAACCGCTGTAAACCAATTCTCATTCTAATCCTAGCTGCAGTTTGAATCTGTTACTTTCCCTTAAACAAAGCACTTGAGCTAGAAAGAATTTAAAAAAAGAGAGGGAAAAGCCAAGTTTATTTATCTTGCAGAGAGAAACTTTAATAATGACACCTCTGGGAATAAGGGGAGGTGGTTTGTGTGTGCAAATTGCTATATGAAAGCAATAATACATTTTGTATAGAGATTGTGATGTCTTGTCTCAGAAAACTAAAAGCACAAATGATCCATACTATTCTGAGTGCAACTTATAAGAAAAGGAAAAAGAAGGGATGACATGTTGAATAAATGTCACCTGTAATAAAAGCCTGTAATACTTTAGAAACAATGTTGTCACCACTATATATTGCATATACCAAGAGAAAATGCTAGAGGCTTTCTCTCAGCGATGAAGCAGAAAATAAGACAACCAATAAAATTGGAATAAAAAGCCTTAAAGCAAGTATTAAAACCAGATTATCAAAATGCAGCACAAAATTTGGTACCTGAATTAAGAGCAAAGCTGTGCTTGTGCTCCTCTGTCTTCCAGAGGTGCCTAATTATCATAATCCAAAGGTGACATAGGCTAGTGGAATTACATTTGTCATCGTTCTCTCACATTGTGAAAACTTCAGATTCAGACTTCCATGATATAAATCAAACCTACCAGTGACTCCTACATGATGAAAGCTGATCAGATAGGTTCACAAATTAACAAACTCATGAAGTCTTTTATTCAATCTTTCATAGATATGCAGAAAATATAGGGTATTCTTTATGGAGCTAATTACGTTTTAACAAAGGAGGTTTTGAAGATAATTATGTGTTCAGTCAAGTTCATAAAAATACTTGCTTTGATGGGAAAATACAAACAGATGGAAATACATGTATAATGTGTCATTTAAAGAAATTGACATGTACAAGAAAAATTGAGGTTAAGAATGAACTTCCTTTATTCCTGCTTGAAAATTGCTGTTAGTGCATTTATAGGTGTCTGGCTGTTGCACCTACCACATAAGGCTGGGACTTCAGTAGTGGCAAGAAAAATTACAAAGGATTCTGAAAACCTACCAACTCAAGAACTTCAAAATATTGGGGTCATTATCAATCTAAAGAATATATTACTTGATTTTCCCAAGAAATAAATCATTGTGCTTTTGCATGATTGTACAAAGGACTATCCTGCCCCTTACCAGTCTCTGACACATCTTTTGGAAGACATCATATGTTTGAATTCCTATGCCATACACTTGAAATATTCCAACAAAACTAAATAAGGATAACTAAAACACAGATATGATTTTTTTTTCCTTACCATCTTTTTAATGTTGCGGAAATAATGTTTAAGATTATCAGCCCAAGTTACAACAGCTTTCCATCATGTGGAAAAAAGATTTTTTTATAGTTAGGAAAGAATTACGGAGAGTGGAAAAGTCAGAACAAAGCATTAATGCTTTTAGAGAATAAAAAAATTACAAGTTAGGAGCCAGGTCCTTACTCCACTGCAGTGGAGCCAGTATTACACTGAATAGTGCTCTCTATCAGTGATCCAAACTGCACTAGCACAAAGCCTGTCCATCTTTGCATTTGCCATAGAACCTGTACACATGCAGGCAGGAAATGCATCCACAAAGAAAAGGTCAATGCCTACATCCTGGAAATAACACTCCTAGCTTTGCCTTAAGGCACAAGCAGGATGAAAAAAAGCATTAAAGCACACTGCAAGGAAGCCATTGCTGAGTACACCAAGCAAAATATCAAATGCTATTGAGAATTTAGTGGTATGGGGTGAAGTCAAGACTACTTGGCAATGTCATTTAGGGTTAGGAGCCTAGAGCATGACTTTACTACAACACAGAAAAATCTGTGGAACAGGAGGCACAATCCATCACCATGAGCAGCTTTACAGCTTTGACAGAAAGCTCCAGGAAACACAGAAATGCACTGACCAGTTTTATGAGTGCAACTAGAAGGAACAGTTCTTGCTCTAGTTTTTGCCAGGTCTCCAAACATGACAGTCAAAAAAGGTTTCCCACATGGTAAACTAAGGATAAGCTGTGTATGACAGTTAGCTATATTGTTTATATGGGATCAGACAGAAATCTCGGAAGCCTGAAGTGCTGCATTTGTCACATCTGCCAAAGAAGCAGGTCCAAAGAGGGCACATGGGGATGAGTCAAGCTGGAACGTAAAGTAATTCAGTACCTGCTCTGAGGCAGACACAGAGGAGATTACACAAGAGCAAGAATTTAATATTTGACCCATGGTCTAGGTCATAAAAGAAAAATTTGCTGCTACTTACAGTGGATTATGCTCTTACCCACAATTGATTACTTCTTCAACTTCTGAAAGGTACACCATGGGAGAGCAATTTAAAGGCAGTTGAAAGAACATGGGTAAGAATTTCTCTTTGTAAAACCAGAAGAGCAAAATGATATCAGAGCTGATGCCAACTAAGCCACAGACAAATTAAATCAAATAGGAAATTGTTCTGGCCATGTTGGATCACTTCAGAACATTTTTCCATGGGCCAGCTAGCAAGAAACACAAGTGCCAAAGGGCAGGATACCTGTATGTCTCTTTTCTATAAATCCCTGGCAGCCTAGTGGAGAAATGCCATTCTGAACAAGCTAATGTAGAGCTGCAGCTAAATCACCAAGTACTTACATAAGACCAAAAAAAAAGATGGTCACAAGTTAAAAAAGATAACTGCAGGTGATTTTAAGTTGCAAAATGGAGTTAAAATTCTGGGAAAACATACTCCTCCTTCATGCATTTTAAGTTAATCCTGCTCAAAAATATGTGAATAAGAGAGGTAGAAGGCAGATGGAAAACTAGCTGGTTCTTTAAACTGAAAAAAGTGGAAGACATTAAATATAAGGAAAAGAAATGAAAATCAAATAGAATGTGCAGCTACATTTGGGGTTATTGGTTATCACTGCAGTTAGAGATAAATCAAAACTATTTCAGTTCAGTTCTAAGATTGATAAAGCTACAATTGCAATAGTAAACATTATGGTCAAACATATTATGTGTAATAATAATTCTTATTAATTAATAAGCAAGAATGTTTCTTTTGTCTGATATGTTGTAAGTAAGTACTGTTTCAGGGATCAAAAGACACCATCTTTTAACATGATTGCTGTTGGCCAAATGACTGTACAATTTTCAATATTTCATTTATCCATTATTCTTTTAAATAGCATTTTAAAATTAATATATTCCAATTTTTGCATTCTCCTTACTAAATCATAAATAGAGGGACAGGGCATTAAAATCACAGTTTTTTCTGAAAGAAATTATAGAATTTTAGAGTTTTCTCTTTGCTGTCATGTTTGAAAAAAAATTAGCAGCTGTTGCGATCCCAAACAAGAAAAAACATAGTCCCTTTATTAAGCCAGATATGTGGAATTCTGTGTGTTAAAATCAACAAATTCAATCAGTAGATCTTTCGTTTCAGTAATTCCTTGTCAAGAATCAGAAACCAAGCTGCCAGGAAAGATATGTTTTTGTAATGCTTCAACTTTATGTCTCAATAAAGACCCATTTGAGTCTTTCAGGCTGTCAGTGTTTGTGGTGGAATCATACTGAAAGGATTACTGAATATTAGTCATCCAAAGAGAGCCCTAGGCCTCTTTCCTATATAGCAATAGCTTGAAGTAGGAGCTGAGTCATGGAGCCAAGTCTTCTTGCAAGATCACCAAGTCCTGCAACTTGAGTGCCTGTAAGCCCGTGGCGAAAAAATAGGCTCTTTTATCACAAAAAGAGTGGACTTGAAAATTGCTCTTTTCTGTCTTAATCTCTTAGTTGGTAACGCTGGGAAGTAAAAAGTAAAAATGCTTTCCTCAAAAAAGCTTCCATGCTATAAAAGAGTCGTATGTATGTCTCCCCATACCAAAATATCCTTCTTTCTGTGGTAGTTTCAAAGCAACCACAGACATTGCTCTGCTTTATGATAGGAGAACTTCCTGTAACAATATTTCCAGAAAAAAATAATTTTCAATGAAAAAGATAGATTTCTCAGAATCCACATATTAAATCTCTATGTTTGAAATACTTAAAATTTCAGATTATTAATAGTTAGTATTTTTACTTTCTGCTTTAGAGATTATTGTATTTTGCTTCACATATTCCTCTAACTTTATAATTTATTTCAGAAACATTATCTTCAAAATTATTTTCTTTGTTTTCAGTATTTTTATACTACTTTACTTACTTTTATCAGCTTTCCAATTTCCTTGGAACTTTCAATTATTTTGTTTTCATTTGTAACCATCGTGAACAACATTTATTTTTAAAGATAAGAGCTTGTAGTAACCAGTCAATCTTTTTTGTCCATCAGTAATTTGTTCTGTCATTCCTGTTAGCCAGTGCAGCTTTTCAAAGAAATATTAAGAAGATGGCCTGAGAATGTGTCTGTTCCTAAAATATTGTCAAGTGTCCTGATGCCTGTCATTATTCTCATTTACCTTTGATCTTTTGAATTCAGTTTTCTAAAGAGAAATTTTCCACAATGGTAAAGGACAAGCAATTAAATGGAGCTGTAGACCTGCCCCTGTTTTAAACTTGTGGTTTATGTATGTACAAATCAGCATTACATTACCTAAAGTTCTGAAAAATTATTCTCTATACTTTGCAGAGCAGTTCCCTTGTCAATATTGTTTCATTCAAACATTTGGACCTCTACAGATGATATTTCAAGACATCCAGAAATTATATTCATTCCATGTTAACTATGCAGCAATATTTTTTCTTTAAATTTTCATGGGATAAAAGAAAATACTCCATCCCAAAAGAGCCAGTAGTTTTTAAATATTCAAGTACTGGACACAAGAGCAAATCTCTGGGATGTCCATGTCAAAAAAAAAAAAATTGCACACTTTGTCATAATGCCTGGCATTTTCCAAATCCATAACTGTTTGGCTGTTTTATAAAACAGACTGGATCTAGTGAGAACAGTTGCTAATAAAGACTATGCATCTGTGCACTGAAAACCAAGGTTCAAGACTCCTACACAGCCTAAGGGAAGACTTCAGCCAGAATGTTACTGGTAGACAGATAAAGACCCTTTTCTCACACTGCTGATATCTATTTTTGATTTTGCTCTATAACTCCATCCTACACTTGGGACTTCTTTTGCTGCAGATTTTTTTTTTGATGTCATGCATTTTCTTTGCTATCACATTCCTTCTGAAACAAAACATGAAAAGGAGAAAGATAAGTAGCACAAGAAAAAACAAAAAAGCAGTTGCTTTAGTATACCTAAAGCCAAATTACTTAACATAAGGAGGTCATCTAACTTACTCTGCAATTAATCAGATTTCCATTATTTAGTAACAGAAATTCATAGCAAAATGCTTCATTTATGATTATCAGCCTATAAAATAATCACCTCTTTCATTTTATTTTATGAAAATAAAATCTATTTTTAATAACTGATTTAAATATGTAAAATGGATATTGTTTGTAGGCAGTATGCCATATTAAGCCAACAAAATTAGTAAAAAATATAATAATACACCAGCAAGGAAATTATGATCCTCAGCCTTTCATATGCCTTTAAGCATGAGCTGAAACATCACAAGCACTTATGACTGAATTTTTGAAGACTGTATAAACCAGCAGGAACAAAAGAAACGGAATACAGATTTAAATAAAGATATAATTATTCAAAATTTTCTTGTAATGAAAATGGATTGTTCTTCATTAACCTAAGCAGCATCCCTTGAAACACAGTATGACTACTTTTGTCTTGAGAACAATTTAGAAATTTCCATGGGACTGAAAAGAACTCAGACAAGGAGGTTTCTGGGTCACTGGCTTCAATTCTAGTTGTAAGTACCTATAGATTATAATAAGCTTTATAAAGATGAAGGTTTCATAAAAAAATGTGTTACTTCTTTTATTACATCAGATCCTACTTAATTGCACCATGCCTTCTATGGTTTAATGACTTTCTTTTAATTTCCAACCTACGTCTAATAAGGGAATTTATATCAATTTCTCTCTGTGTTATTACAATTTTTATCTACAAAGATATTCTCTCTATATGGTGCTTATCTTTCTGGTATATTTAGTAAACACTGAGAAGAGAGTCAGCGCATTTTAGAATACTCAATTCTACGGCTGCTAGATTGAATATAATACACAGTAAACCAATATTAGGAGATCTTGAATGTTTCTAAATCACTTGGTTGTAGAAAGTTCTAAGTACTCTTAACTCTTACTAAAAAAAATCAGGATGAGAAAATGCCTGTCTTCCTGCATAATCAAACCCTCTGAGAGTACTAAACATGAAGTTGAACTGCAATATTACATCCAGGAGAGAATTACACTGAAGTGTTTCCAAGTTAATAAAACATTTGCATATGATAGCCCAAGAGTACTCTATTCTCATTTGTACAAAAAAGCATCTACAGTTCTTTAGGAAGTATAATTTGTCTTGAAAAATGTTTTTAGAATTAAATCACAGATGTTTATGTGGTTCTCACGGACGTTCCCAGCTCACCACAGAACCATCTTCTGTGGTTTCATGGTTACACCCTCAAAGGCATACCTTGCACAGGAACTGCATTGCACAGGTTGTAATTACCAGTGAAGAAGTGCTGCTGCTGGATGTTCATTCCCAACCTGCATCCTCCTGGCTCTGGCTGCACTCGATTCTTCCCTGGGATGAACTGTGATATAGTAAGGGGGCACCTATGGAGTTTGTCCAAGAGTCCAGTCATAAATCCTAGCACAAGGCAGTCAGAGCTGCAGCAGTTCAGGGAGGATGTGGAGAAGGGCAGACTGTTTACTGCTCTGTATAGTAGAGAGATGCTCTGCCCTCCCAAATGTAATGCTTCCTGCCAACCTTTGCAAATACTGCACTTTTGTAAAAACAGCAACACATTGCAATGTGTCAATGCAGGGGATGGGTTTAGAATATATGAGAAGGAAAATTGCTTTTCCAGTAGTTAGGAAACACTCAGGAAACAGGAAATCCATCAAAAATTAATGTTTTTATCCCCAAAGAAAGTGCTACCATCTTTGAAAAAAGTACTGTTGCCACTGTGGAAACAGTTCTTTATACAAAGCAGGGTGTCTATCTCAATGCTTTTTGTCATGGTAAATTTAGATCCAAATGAACACCTTTTTGCAATACTGTCTTCTCTCCAAAGCTCATGAATCTGACATACCAGTCCCAGTGCCCTTACAGAAAGTTTCCCAGTTTCAGCTCCTACTCTGGCAGCCTCCAAAGGATTCATTCAAACACAGTGCTTGCAGAAATACCCTTT
>VZTB01008047.1:683975-741685 GCA_013397245.1 Thryothorus ludovicianus | reverse complement strand
ATATATATTATATAATTATATATTACCTGATCTTATATTGCAGAAAATGAGGGTTAGTAGAATGGCTGGAAGGTGTAAAGTGTAAGGAATTCACTAAAAATGAACTTCAGTTTTAAACACTGATTTTTGCAATTGTGCTTATCCAGTGTATTATTTAATGACTATGGCATAAATGTAGGAATAGTCTAATGAAATTCCATGCTGGAATTGCCTACTTAGAATGCAGTAGGTACAAAATACATGGGAATCAGAATTATCTTACCTGCTAGAATAGCAGAAGCATAAAGTTGATATACTAAGAATCAACATACATTTTTCCTGCAAAATCACTGATTATCAGTGGATCAAAGGATGGATTTGATCATCAGAGGATGAAAGCTTTTGCTGTGCTGATTGAACTCGGTTTGTCTGTGAGCAATCAACACGGTCTTACCATTAAAGACTGATTCTAATGAGGCCTGACAGAGAGAAAAAAACGTTTTACAAATAACCTAGGTAGCATTTTAAACTGAAGTTGTACGCTGCTATGGGTCACTTTGTTCAAGAAGCCAGAAAAGGCCCAATGAAATACCAGAATCACATAAGGAATCACAATTCTCTCAGGGCACACCTGCAGGGGCTTTGTTCCAAACACAATGACAAACTCTTAAGAAAATCTTAACTCAAATGTCACTTGGCATCACCTGTAGTTCTGTAACATTAGATTGCAAGTGAGCAGGTATATAAAGTATACAAAGCTGTGGTACTGAAATCTTTCTTCCCTATTAAATGAGCAGGAATAAGTATCTTATCCTTTTCCTCAATGAGAATCAAGAAAGATGCTTTTATAGATCACTCATTAGAGTCAAAGATCAAAAGAGAATCAAGTTGCATGTTATGGCACTCATCAGAAGCCTCAGATTTAAGGAAGAGTGCCATGACTAAAATAACACTGCAGGACTTGCTCCCTGGACTCTGCTTTCATCTGTCAATCTTTGCAGTAAGGCAAAGATGGGCATCCTCCAGAAAACAAACATGGATTGAAATACTGGCAATAGGAACGGAGAGCAAAAAAGAAATTGAAAAGGCTATAACTGAACTGACAGTCCTATCTGACCACAGAACAAGAGAGGAACCCATGAGATAGCTACAGTAAAAATATAGCTATACCAATTTATACACTATTATGTATGCTTTTAAACAAAAATATTAGCAGAATGTAGTAAGAGAAAAGAGATACAATATCTTTGTGGAGTTGATTTTTTACTGTCAGGTTCACAACAAGGTGTTAACTCTCACAACTGTGGAATTTAGAATTAACCTATTACTTCCCCTGAAGAGAACTGACTAAACCTACTAGACTGCAACTCAGGCCACTGAGCTCATCTGAAAAAAAATTTTTCTCCATCATATAAACAACATGAAATATAAACAATTTAGAATAAAATAGTGTATCCTAGGAATTACCTACAATTTTGTTTCAGTTACTTATTAAGTTTCTAGCATAGGTTAAGCTAAGCAATTTGCTAACAGAATGCAAGTGATTAGGTAAGGAGCCACACAGTTGCAAAATTTTGTTCTTCAGATCTACCAACAGTAAAAGTAACTAACAGAATCCACGAAAGTACTGGAATATCGGAAAAAACCCAACACTAGGAGAGCATAAAAGTAACCTGAAACTGAAGTTCTTTTGACACAAAGTAAACTGTCTGAAATGACTGCATAACATCTTTAGCAGTTCCTCTCACTCGCCCTGAGGAACACACTAACCTCAACTTTTTTCACCCCTGACATTAAAATGTCAGCCTTTGGTCCAGCTATGAATGAGTTTGTGTATGACAAGAAGAACCATCAGTAGAGCATTTTACCTCCTCCTTAGGCTTTAAGATTTTTGTAAAAGAGATGAGGCAAGCAGGATTGGCATATATATATTTATACCCCACACATATATATATTCTGTATATTGGACACATTGTTACAATTCCAAATATGTTAACGATTTGGTGTGCTGGGTCTGGCTGCGACNGGAAAACTGAACATATGTGCCCTTCAGTAAAAATCTAAAGATATTTTCAGGAAGTAGAGAAATAAAAAAATAAAATAAAATATACTATAGGTTTATCTGTAAGTATGTGTGTAGGAACTACAGTTGTTGAGGCATAATAGTCAGATATTTTTGTTTGGTAAATAACTGCTACAGCAATTATAACAAATCTAGACTTCAATACCATTTGAGAAAGCAATTATATATATATATTATATAATTATATATTACCTGATCTTATATTGCAGAAAATGAGGGTTAGTAGAATGGCTGGAAGGTGTAAAGTGTAAGGAATTCACTAAAAATGAACTTCAGTTTTAAACACTGATTTTTGCAATTGTGCTTATCCAGTGTATTATTTAATGACTATGGCATAAATGTAGGAATAGTCTAATGAAATTCCATGCTGGAATTGCCTACTTAGAATGCAGTAGGTACAAAATACATGGGAATCAGAATTATCTTACCTGCTAGAATAGCAGAAGCATAAAGTTGATATACTAAGAATCAACATACATTTTTCCTGCAAAATCACTGATTATCAGTGGATCAAAGGATGGATTTGATCATCAGAGGATGAAAGCTTTTGCTGTGCTGATTGAACTCGGTTTGTCTGTGAGCAATCAACACGGTCTTACCATTAAAGACTGATTCTAATGAGGCCTGACAGAGAGAAAAAAACGTTTTACAAATAACCTAGGTAGCATTTTAAACTGAAGTTGTACGCTGCTATGGGTCACTTTGTTCAAGAAGCCAGAAAAGGCCCAATGAAATACCAGAATCACATAAGGAATCACAATTCTCTCAGGGCACACCTGCAGGGGCTTTGTTCCAAACACAATGACAAACTCTTAAGAAAATCTTAACTCAAACGTCACTTGGCATCACCTGTAGTTCTGTAACATTAGATTGCAAGTGAGCAGGTATATAAAGTATACAAAGCTGTGGTACTGAAATCTTTCTTCCCTATTAAATGAGCAGGAATAAGTATCTTATCCTTTTCCTCAATGAGAATCAAGAAAGATGCTTTTATAGATCACTCATTAGAGTCAAAGATCAAAAGAGAATCAAGTTGCATGTTATGGCACTCATCAGAAGCCTCAGATTTAAGGAAGAGTGCCATGACTAAAATAACACTGCAGGACTTGCTCCCTGGACTCTGCTTTCATCTGTCAATCTTTGCAGTAAGGCAAAGATGGGCATCCTCCAGAAAACAAACATGGATTGAAATACTGGCAATAGGAACGGAGAGCAAAAAAGAAATTGAAAAGGCTATAACTGAACTGACAGTCCTATCTGACCACAGAACAAGAGAGGAACCCATGAGATAGCTACAGTAAAAATATAGCTATACCAATTTATACACTATTATGTATGCTTTTAAACAAAAATATTAGCAGAATGTAGTAAGAGAAAAGAGATACAATATCTTTGTGGAGTTGATTTTTTACTGTCAGGTTCACAACAAGGTGTTAACTCTCACAACTGTGGAATTTAGAATTAACCTATTACTTCCCCTGAAGAGAACTGACTAAACCTACTAGACTGCAACTCAGGCCACTGAGCTCATCTGAAAAAAAATTTTTCTCCATCATATAAACAACATGAAATATAAACAATTTAGAATAAAATAGTGTATCCTAGGAATTACCTACAATTTTGTTTCAGTTACTTATTAAGTTTCTAGCATAGGTTAAGCTAAGCAATTTGCTAACAGAATGCAAGTGATTAGGTAAGGAGCCACACAGTTGCAAAATTTTGTTCTTCAGATCTACCAACAGTAAAAGTAACGAACAGAATCCACGAAAGTACTGGAATATGGGAAAAAACCCAACACTATGAGAGCATAAAAGTAACCTGAAACTGAAGTTCTTTTGACACAAAGTAAACTGTCTGAAATGACTGCATAACATCTTTAGCAGTTCCTCTCACTCGCCCTGAGGAACACACTAACCTCAACTTTTTTCACCCCTGACATTAAAATGTCAGCCTTTGGTCCAGCTATGAATGAGTTTGTGTATGACAAGAAGAACCATCAGTAGAGCATTTTACCTCCTCCTTAGGCTTTAAGATTTTTGTAAAAGAGATGAGGCAAGCAGGATTGGCATATATATATTTATACCCCACACATATATATATTCTGTATATTGGACACATTGTTACAATTCCAAATATGTTAACGATTTGGTGTGCTGGGTCTGGCTGCGACAGAGTTAATTTTCCTCACAGCAGCCCCCAATGTGCTGTGCTTTGCATTGGTAGCTGGAAAGGTGCTGGTAACACACCAGTCCTTGGCTACTGCTAAGCAGTGCCAGCACAGTGTCAACACTGTCCCTCTAAATTCCCCCCTGACCAGCAGGCTGGGGTTGGGCAAGATCCCAGCAGGGGCACAAGCAGAACAGCTGACCCAAAGTGACTCCCATACCACAAGGTATTTGCTCAGCAATACAAGCCAAGAGAAAAGACGGGGAGGGGAAGGCAGCATGAGAGAGGAAGGGGGCATTCCTTATTTATGACACCTCTTTTGGAGCAAACTCTGTGCATGCTGAAGCCCCATTTCCCAGAAAGTGGCCAGACAGATCCCTACTGATGGGATCTTTTGGTTTGGTTTGGTTCCATGTGTGGACTTTCTTTTTGCTTTAATAAACTGCCTTTATCTTGATCAATGATTTATTTCTTCAATCTTATTTTCTCTCCCCTGTTTTGCTGAGGAGGGGAGTGTCAGAGTGGTTTGGTGGGCACCTGGTGTTCAGCCAGGGCAATCCCACTATACTGGGACAAAATACTGGGATTATTTTTTTCATAATTAAACAATGGCATGGAAACTCACAGAAACAACAGTGCAGCTAAACTTGGTGCAGTTGTTTCAAGAAACATAAAAATTAGCTTCCTAGGGGTACCAAAAATCTCAAACATTTCTTCACAGAATTCCACAAGTGGCCTAACTGGACAGATACACTGGTGTTATCTACCCTTGTACAGAGGAGATGTAGACAGAGAAAAAAAGTATTGAGGAATATCATCTTTCAGTCCTCTATCATATCCTATTGAAATGTTGGTATCAGGACTCTCACAGATTGTTGATGCTAAACTCTTGAAGAGAGATGGACTGCATGAAAGGCTGTCTGCCAGCAAAATGTACAGCACTAAGACTATTCATTTTAATTTGCCATTAAGGTCTTGTACATAGATACAAAAAAGATGACACTAATTCCTTAGCTTTTGCCATTTGACATCATGTTTTCAGTAAGTGAAGCACTGTCAATGTTGTGTGAACTTGCAATGGAAACCTGGATTCTGAACCCACTGTACCAGACACACTATGAAGCCAAAAGCAACGACACTGATCCAAAATCTAAGAACATGCATACCAATCCCAAATCAGCTTAAGCAGTACTGCAGACTGTCATTCGAGTTTCCATTGAGAGAAATACCTGTTTTAGACTGGTAGGTACCTTCAGAGAGACCTCAACAAGTTAAAGAGCTGGGCAATCATCAATCATATGAAGTTTAACACTGTCAAGTGCCAGATTCTGCACTAAGATGGGGCAACCCTGGATGTACAGACAGACAGGAATGAGAGGCTGGAGAGCAGCACTGAGAAAAGGGACCTGGGGGTCCTGGTCAGCAGAAAATTGAACATGAGCCAGCAGTGCCCTGGCAGCCAGGGGGACCAGCCCTGTCCTGGGGGTGTCAGGCACAGCATGGCCAGCTGGGCAAGGGAGGGGATTGTCCTGCTCTGCTCTGGGGCAGCCTCACCTCCAGTGCTGGGGGCAGTTTTGGGTGGCACAACATAAGAAAGACATTAAGGTATGAGAAAGTGTTCAAAGGCTACAAGGATGGTGAAGGGTCAGAAAAGGAAGCCTTTATTATAAGGAGTGGGTGAAGTCACTTGGTCTGTTCAGCCTGGAGAAAAGGAGACTGAGGGGAGACCTCACTGAAGTCTTCAATATCCTCATACTGGAAAGAGGATCTCTGATCTCTTCATTCTCATGACCAGTAATAGAAATTGAGGAAATGGCATGAAGTTGAGTCAGGGGAGGTTCAGGCTGGATATCCATGGAAAGGGTGGTTGAACATTGGAACAGGCTCCTCAGGGAAGTGGTCACAGCACCAAGCCTGTCTGAATTCAAGAGGCATTTGCACAATGCTCTCAAGCACAGGGTGTGACTCTTGGGGTGTCCTGCACAGGATCCTGATGGGTCCCTTCCAACTCAGCACATTCTATGATTCTGTGATTCTTCATATGCAGCTTAAGTGATTATCCTTAATATATGAGGGAAATCTAGTCTTCATTTCTGGAACATGAGAAAAATAATTTTTTACAGGGGAGAGAACCTACCTAAGGACCTCAGATATGCCTGGACTGCAGATAAACATTAGAGTTCATTGCTTATTATAAATAAAAGGTACATGCAGTTACAGGGAGTAGTACTGCAATACAGTTGTTATTTCATATCCAATTCCCATTTTTCAGCCTGGACAACTGAGATTTGAATCAGTAAAAATAACTCATTAAAAAAAAAAAATAAAGTTATAGAATATATGCTGGAAAAAACACCACCAGTCTTTTACCCAAGTGAATTTCTAATCACTTCATCTCTAAAGGTACTATTTTTGAGCAAGAGTATTGTAGCAATCCTATAGAGCCAGAAAATTACTGCAAGGAATTGAGAGAATGCCTAGGATGGTACATATTACATAAAAAAATAGAAGTCTAGACTTTGCCTTCTGTTAATTTGATGTTGTATTTTTGGGTATATATGATTCCATATTTTAGTATATGGCCACTACCTATATCTTCATTTTTAGGGCTGCACATGAATAGAGCTTAAAAACTGTAAAAACTCTGTTTTATTCTAACACAGAGCATTCTCTTCTGAATAGTCACTGTCACCTTCCAAAGTTTGTCTTTTAATGACTTTTTAATTGGGAATTTAAAAAGGAATGAAAACCCAATTTCTCATCAGCAACACTATATCTCATTGTTAAAAATTTCTTGCAAAACACTATGTATTGGAAAAGAGCAGAACACACCTAATTTGTGCATTGGCAATTTATTCTACCAAAGAGTAAGGCTCTACATAAGGCTTTATATCCAGCTGCCAAGAAATAATATTCAATCGAATGATAATTTAATAAAACAGTACTCTTCCTTCCCTGATTTCACATACATACAACTTTTCTGAGAAGCAAGAAGGCAAAATTTGAGTCTCACAATATTTCTTCACTATTCTTCAAACTGCAGGCATCTAGTGTATCAGAGTAACTACTGCTAGGTAAGAGAAGACACTATCCAAAGAAACACCAAACACTGTCCACCTTGCTAGATTGTTACCTTTGTGCATTCAATTAATTCTTTCCCAATCACAGTTATGACTATTAGGTAGAAGAGTGTAAGACTGCATTAATTACCTGGTCAGAAAAAGACTGCAAGGAAGAACAGAACTTTAGTCTAATATTTTTGAATTTAAGTTGCTACAAAATTGCTTTTTACTCAATATATCATCCCAAGTCANATTTGCCCTAAACCAGGACAATGCATAATAACAAAACACTTCCAAAACAATACACTTTTCTGTTCTTAAAGGTAGTGAGTGATTTTATCTTTAAAAAAAAACCACTCACAAGGTTTATTCAACATGGCATTGGAATGTGTCACTACCTTCATGCTCATCCAGGTGGTTATCAATTGATCCTTACCTGTATCACCTGGAAAAATGCTGTGACAAATAAGATTACTAATGCTTTTCTAGGGCCAAAGCACTGTAAAATTCAGCAAAACATAATCATCTCGACACAGTACAATTCAGAAAAACATAACCATCTCATCTAGAAATACCATTTCCAAACACTAGAAATTGAAAAATGATTCAGGATGAGTTGTTCATTCAAACTAGGAAAAGAGTTAAAATAGAATCTATTTTTTATCTTCACCTTCTGGCAGGTTTTCATGATTTGGCTTCCCTGGCACAGTCTGACATCAAAGAAAAATATCAGCAAGGTAATGCAGTGGAATAAACTGAAAAGCCAAACAAAAAACAGCTACAAAAAATTTGCAGCAAGAAATAAGAAAGTAACCAGGACGAAATATAAAACACAGTGGCTGAGAGGGAGAAGAAAACACAAGACTCAGAAAAAGACAGACAATTCTGAAATACATTTTATGTCTTTACTGAATGTACACAATACAAAGAATTACTAATAGTACAATAGACTATTTATACAGTTTTTTTCACTGTATTTTTACAAGGCTTTTACTTAGCTTTTATGCTTTCCTCACCTGTTTTCATAATATTTTTTTTTTTTTGTAATTACCCAAATTTACCAGATTCCATGGTCATCTGAAGTAATCCATCAAGAGCACTGGAAAGCAGACTTGCACTGGATACTTTTAGGTGACTTAATATGACAGGCACACATTGGTATTCCAAAAATAAGGCCTTCCCTTCATCTGTCTTCAAGTCAACGCGAAGGGACTCAAACGCCTGAGCCAGGTAATCCACTGAAAATATCAGAATACAGGCAATAAAACTTCTATAATCATTGTTTCATTAAGCCATGTGAACTATCTGACAGTTACCATGGCAGAGTTACACTTAAATAGCTGAAAATATTAAATATACTTTTTATTAAGTATTAACTTTTTGCATATTTTTATTCCTTAACAATTTATTGTGAGTGGAGAAAAAGGCTATCTACAATTCATATGTTTAAGAAAAATATACTTACTAATGTAAAGTCCTACAAATATTTTGTTAAAGATGAAAGAAAATACAAGCTCACATAATTTGAGACGATGTTAGTTTCAACATCTTGTAAACCTCTATTAAGGGAGTCAGTGGCTAATTTGTCTGAGAGCAATTATTCCCATTAGAACAACTAGTCTCATTCCTTCTATAAAAAGCTGCAGTTTCAGAATAAACATTTTATATTCTCATTCATTGTGAGAAATTGTACAAAGGATGTAGATTAAGTGAAGCAATCTATTTTCTTAACTTCCTACTGTCAAATCATCCTCAGTATCTTGGAATTGCATTGATCATGTGGAGCACAGAAAATGAAGTAGCAGGAAACAATTTATCCCACTGCATAAGTTTAACTACGGTGCCATCTGCTGGATACTGACATTTTGAAGGAATGAGGACATGTGTTCAAACCAAATCTGCTCCTTTATCACCAGATCATTAGTGCCATGTGGTCAGAGTGATCAAAATTCATACACGGTGATATCTGACATATGTTTAACAACAGATCACATTTTCTGTGTTACAGAAGCCAGCAGTGAAAAGCAACTATAAGAAGCTAAACTGATTCATTCTAGTCAAGAGTGTTCATATGCTTAGGGTAAATCAGTCTCTGCAATGACTAGTTTTTTATTTCAATTTTTCTTGCAATGCTTTTATCAAACATTCCTAGAATGTGAGTCTCAATTTGAGATTAATTATCATGCTTCACCAAAATATGTTGACTGAAATAGTTCTCTCCAACAGCTGGAACACTGTGTTAGTTCATCAATGATGTCAGGATGGTCTTCCACCATGTTTTAATCCCATGTTTACTAGAAATACTCACAACATAAATACTGCACAGGTCACTAAGCATAAAAATATACTAATCTGATTAAACATCTAACCCAGAAGCATGACTCTGGTAAATAAAAACTCTATTCATTATTTATGCATTTAAAATCATTGGCATTCCTGTTTCACATCAATCATGGCGCCAGAGATCGTAGCAATTTTGTGATGTGGATAAGAAATGCCCCAAAATTTAACATATTACATGGAAGAGACGAAAAAAATCAGATGCCAAAACAGGCATCTGATTTTGACATTTTGGCATGGTATTTCAGGAGTAACTCTCTGTAACCTCTTTGTGTTATTGACAAAAGAAACATGTAAGTTGTAAAGACATTTTAAAATACAAACCATCCTGAGAAAAAAAATGGTAGCAAAAATAGAAACATGGAATAATTTAGGTTGGAATCTAGTCCAACCTTCCTGTGAAAAGCAGGACCATCTCTGAGGTTAGGTTAGATTGCTCAGTTGTAACCCCATTAAAAATTACTTGCTATCAAAATGATCCATGCTTTTAAAATGTCTTTGAAAAAGGAAAAAAGTGTTTAGTACCACAGAGTTGGAAAAGGGTCATAGAGATGTTTGTTCTTATGCTATCCTTGTAAAATTTACTCTTGCAGAAAATCCCAGTTATGCAGACACACTACTGCTAAGCTGCTGCAGGTAAGCAACAATCACATCTTACACCTGCTCTTAATGGTACAGAATTACTTTTCTGCTTGACTTCCATAAAAAAGGATCTGAAACACTTTGTTCCCTGTTTCTCTTGAAGAAAGAGTAAGATTTCATTTCTGAAGGTAGCAGTTAACAAATCAGCTGAGAGAAGAGTTTATCTTATTCTTTGAGTTGTATTTTCCACATCTTTTCTCACACTGACAGAATCTGATTCACATAATCTGACAGTGTCTACTTTGAAACCTTTATCTTCTCCCAATCTTCAGAAATGCTGACTTGTCTGACAAGCCATCATATTAAAAAAACCCACATAAATTCTAACATAAAATGAGTAATAGCAAGATGCATACTTGTGTATTTTGCTTCACAATACCCAAATAAAATCACTTTTCACTAATAAAGCATAACAGACTCTACAGTATCATTAAGATGCTTTTTGTCCAGGCATACGACTGAAACAGATCAATTAATGTAAAAAAATCTTGACTTACCTTGTTTCACTGTTTTAAGCACAATCAAAGTTGACAGAAACCTCAGAGGCATACAGAAACTCTTAAAGAAAGCTGCTGACTTTGATTTACTTTCTGTAGACTGTTCAGAAGAACTGTGTGGGTTTCCCTTACTCACTACGCCTTTGAAAATATCTTCACCAAGTCTCCTCATGGTTGATCTCATTGTTGCATGCTGCTTCAAACAATGCATACAGATAGTGCAAACATTAAAACTTGACATACGTATGTTCTCCATGCAATTAAATACTAAACTGAAAATGCTTTGACTATGTACAGGAATATAATCAATCAGTATAGGAAACATTGCTTTGTGTTCCAAAAGCAATGGAACAATATTAACATGGTGCCTTATCAACACACTCTGCAGCAAGAGACTAATTAGTGAGGGTCCTGGATACTCTGATGTTATTTAAGTTGTTTCTGGTTCCAGAAAAAGCTGTTTCAGACAACTCAATTTTGTAAGCTTGCCTGAAGTTACATCCTTTAAAAGCATTCACAGAATCAAGGTCTAAATATGGAGCTTAAGAACACTGTGCAGGTAACATCTACGAGACTTTAATCAAACTCTACAGAAATATTTCCACAGTATCAAATCTCACAATATGCTTGTTTAAAATATAGTTACTTAGAAGAACTTAACCCAACATCTTACTATTGTATTGAATTCAAATTCTGAATATTTACAAAGTTTCTAGCATTAGATTTAGCAAATGAACACTGACTGCACTATGCTGGATCTTTACAGTATGACTACTATCTTTTTCTTTATTATATTGCTAAGTATTTTCTCATGGCAGACTAGTCAAAAAGAGCATGGAATGTCTTGTGGTTAGACACCAAGCAGAGGACAGAAAAATCAAAATTTCTTCAATGCTTTGCCACTCACTTCCACCGCTTTCAACAAATCCCATTCATAAAATACATAATAAAATAACTGCCTTCTCTAGTGCAAGTTTTGTTAATGCATATGCAAAAATATAGTTTCAGATGGGCTTAGACATCACAAGAGATCACATACATAGGAAAACTACATTTAGATGCACAATGCAAAATTTAAATTTAACTTGAAAAATAATTTGTTTTTCATTTGCCACCTGTCTGTGGTGAATACTATGAATTTATGTTTTACAATGGCAGCAATTTCTTTTCTATATGCTACTTGAAAACATCCATTTTTCATATATATTTAATGTGCAACATTCATTAAAATATTCTGTGATTTTTTTTTTTTAAAAACATACTGCATGAAGACTACTTGTTTTACCTGTATATCGGTGTCTAACTGTCTTATAGACCAGTAAATAAATTTAATCACAGGCATGTGCAGTTTAGGGTTCACATATGGCATCCACTGGAGTTGCTTAGTAGCTATAGGCAAAAGCTGCAAGAATGTACAAAAACAAAATTACATGCAGTATATGAACAATTCTATCAGCTAAGTGTATGTGAAAAACAAACAAACCTCTTAACTTTCTCTTGGAGTTTATCAGATTACATATGCAAATATTATCTGGGCAGATCCAGTACAGCTGACAGAATTATATGCATACACAGGTTTTAAATTCACATAGGTTTACATGTGGGAGTGGAGATACATGTGAGCTCAATCTCAGTAAATCCAATCACAGTGACTACAAATCTTTTATATAATGAATAAATAAAACAAAGTGAATTTTCTGAACACCTCACTGATTTCTAAATCTTGCTATCACAAGAAAAAACAACAGAGGTGTTGATATGCAGCAAAGCATCACCTTTTATTGGTGATAAACTGAAATTTTAGTATCTAAATAGGCATAAAAATATTTTAAATTTGACCTGTTGATCTCCTTAAAACAATGCATCACACATAAACACCAGACAAGCTATTCCCTTATAGAAGCCACTTGAAATAAAATGCTGAAACTCTTAGGTTGAGACAGGATGCCATATTTTTATTAAAAATTATCTGTATGCTTTACAAATGACAAATTATCTATTATATCTCACTGCTGGAATGAAAATTGACTTACTAAGAATTATTTTGTTTTAATTACACACTGACCTGTTATATTCTCAGAATCATTTAAAACAGACTGAAATCTGAAAACATATTAACATAAGCAAACAACCCAAACCCCTTTACCTTCATACACTTTTCCTGAGTACAAGGGTTCTTTGAGCTCTGGGCAACCATAGGTTTGTGACTGTTCCCTCTCTCTTCTTGTGTTTTTATTTTGCTAAGATACTGGTCAGAGATCCAATCCATAAGGTAAGTTAAGAGCTCATAGACTTGTGAATTCAATGGTAGCTGTAATATATTCACAACATCAAATATTTCAGCTTTCAATTTAATGCTTTTTCTAAGCTAAAACAGTAAGAGACTGAAACACATGAGAGTACATTAGCTATGAAATATTATGCATAATAGAAAAGATGAGAATTTTATGCCTGGTAAAATCTGGGAGGTGAGTTACTGTAGTGTGAGCCTGTGGAAAATGTGTTCAAGGAGACATTGATCTTGAAAAGGCCAGCTGTGCTCTGCTGGGCCTTGCACCTAGGGGGGTTGAGAAGCCTGTAGAGTATTAATGTAACTGTAACTCACAATATCTCTGGGAAAGGTAAACTGTATGCAGATCAAAGGTGGCAGTCCTGGCTGGGAGACCACTGCACATCAAGGAGTCAGAGACCCATAGCACAGTTAACTTGAGCAGGTGCAGGCTGTGCTGCACAGAACAACCAACTGCACACTTTATCCTGTGCTTGGCTGCAGGAAAACTCAGGCAGCTCTCTCTTGGTACTGCTGATCCTGCCTGGCCTTGGCCTTGTCTAAATGGGCAACAGGTTCTGCTCCCATGAATGTCCTCCATGAACAGAGTTGTTTTCTTGCAAGAATATTATATAATATGTAGAGTGACCAAAAAGGAGGGGTTTCCCTCAATGGACAGGCTCTGCTCAGCATGGTCTGGGAAAAGTCCACCAGGGCTCCACAAACACAATGTTCCCAGCATCTAAAGGGACACAAGATTTACTCACTCTCTATATTCCTCCTCTTACACTGACATATTAACACAGCCATTTAATTAAGCCATTTGTTGTCAGGCCTTTCTTACACAGATCCAGAAGGAATCTTGCAGTGTTTCTTTCTCTCTCTCTCACACCTCACTCCCCAGTGCAAAACAAACACCTGTTGTGATGGTTTCTGGGTGTGAAAAACATATACCCATCATTTATTTTGTATTTAGTGAAATGGTAGTAAAACAGCTTGGAAAAAAAATTCACACCCAGAATCACTACACTTTATAATTCTGGACAAATGAATTACAAGAGAAAGCAAGTCTTTAATGTCCTTCACATGGGGAAATTCTAATTTCAATGCCCTAGACCTACTTTGTTTAATTTAATGCAATCAACTGTTGAGAAATTTATCTAGATAACTAGTATTGTTTAAAAAAGGCACAAAGACTTCATGAAACTCTCATCTTGGCTCTACTACTGCAATGAAATACTCTGCAAAAGAAATCCAGAGATATCTGAAGACAGGCTGCATGAACAATTCCCTAAAGACCTCAAAAGTTTTCTTCTATCTATTCAGAGAACTCTTTTCCTCATCACTCAGAACTGTATCTATGGATACTATTTGTATTTCATGTGCAATCAAAGCATGCTAAACCTATATAAGGAGAATTTGTTGGCTTTACACAGACAGCACAGTTTTAAGGCATTCATTGTAGATCAATTAGATAGGGTAGTATGAATATCATTCTCATTTCACAGTTTACCTCTAGCTGGAAAAAAAAAAAGCATAATCAGTTGGGAGATGTTGGCAGAGTAATACCATAAATGGAACTACACAGAGACAGAAAGAATTTCACTAAGTCATGCAACAAGGTTTTTTAAGGAAAAAGGTGATTGTTTTGGAATTTTGAATGAACACTGCATTTCTGTCCTTCACTAAAGACTGTTTCTCAAAGAAATAATAGTAGTATATCACTTTTGGTTTAGAAGATTAAGGTTCTTTATTGGATACTTCTGAAAGACTACTTTTTACCTGGTGTTATTCATAAGAATAGTGCTGTACTATAGCAGTAACCAGAATGAGTCTAAGATTTGTTCTGACACAGCAATAGAAACCTGTGACAGTGGAGACAGTTTATAATTCTAATTAGCAGATGAAAGATAACATGATACGAGGACAAAAACATGCCATATAAATAAAAATATACACATATATGTACACATAAGTAATATGAAATCCAAGACCTATTTTTAGCAGCAAACGTAATTCCTTATTAAGTGTGGGTTTTCCCCTAATATAATCTGTTTATCTTCCTAGTGTAACTCATAAAATAAAACTAGAAGCTGCATTTTGCAATTTCTAGCAGATGCACAGAAAATGTTACACTGCCTAATGTCTTTAGAATGAAAAGATTCAAGACTTCTGCTTAATTCTTACCGTAGCAGTTTTTGATGTTGCCATCACTTTTTCCTGTTTCACAGGTTTGCTTTCCTTCATCACTTGACATAAATCACTAGATTTCCGTACCGTTGAAAATTCATGCTTCCTCTACAACCAAACAGAACAATGAATTATATTTCACTGGTTACCTATAAAAGCAGGTACATGTCAGAAGAAACTTACTTGTAGATTCTCTAAACGAGCTTGTGCTTTTCGTGCTTGATCTTCCAACTTCTTGTTCAACTCAGTTACATCACTTAACTGAAAGAAGCAGAAAATATTAAACTATCTGTAAATTCATAATTCACATATTGTCTTAATTATTACACTGCAGTAACTTAATGTTGTTTAGCAGCTAAATTATTTAAGTTCAAGTTTTTTCTCATTAGCATGAAAAGTGATAGAAACAAAATCATCTTCCACCTCCCTCAACAAATTACAGGATCATAGACTGGTTGAGAATTGAGAGCACCTCTGGAAGACATCTGCTCCAACCCCCAGCTCAAAGTGGGCCAGGAAGAACTGCCTGCTATGCCCAGACAGCTTTTGGACAGTTCCAAAGTGTGAGACTTATCATCTCTGTGGGCAACCTGTTCCAGGATAAATAAGACAGCAGCAGTAACCCTTTGTTGATCTGCACCCCAAGCTTTCAGAGTGCAGGGGAAGAATAAGCACTACAATGACTCTAGATATACAGGCACTTCACATTTGATTACTTTTCATGAAGAGGTGGCACAAAAATGCACAAATTCAAGAATGTTATAGCCTTGTTAATGGGGAAGGTGGTTACTGACCATGCTAAAAAACCAGTTTGCTCGGCGAGAAAAGATCAGGAAAATGGCAACTTCCATTTAAACAAAAAAACCAAACATGCTCTATCCATACAACAATAAACAGAATAAACAAAAGCCTTCAGTTTGCACAGAAATGCAAAGATTTTATAGTGAGAGGAAATAATAAGACAGATGGGTTGCATCAGAACTGTCAACATCCTAAGAGGTCTGACCTTCTTAAGGGAAGAATAAGGCTCTGCTATAGATCTTTACTGTATTCACATTATCAGAACATTACTTAGTTCAATGAATATACAATGCACAAATAATTTAGATAATTTGTGTATCACCATTTTAGATCAGACTTAACAGTCAAGTGAGACAAATTCCTACTCTATGCATTTTTATGAAACACATAATTCTAAGTTTACAAATTGAGAAAATACCGACTTCATTAAAATTTGCAAAAATAACTAAAAATATTGATCAAACAGGAAGTCAGAAATAAACATTCTACTTCTTAGTTAATAGAGTTAGCACAGCAATTTGGCACAGTAAATCTGCACAGGATGGATTCCATTATGTCATAAAATACTTTCTCTCCATCCATTCTCAATGGATTTTCCCTTCCTAAAAATTAGCTGTTGCTAGTGAGTCTGTGGAATAAATCCTACTTCTTTTTTATACCGTAAAAGATCAGAAAGGCTAAATTTCAAGTACTTTCAGTCATTCATACAGTTCTTGTCTTAGAGAACAAAAGGTCGGCAATTTTGCAAATTCAAGCTGCTCAAATACTTAAAATTGTTGACTGTAACTTGTAGAATTATTTAAGACAGGAAATAAAGTTTACCTGCTTTCTTAAAGAGTCATTCACTTCCCTCAAGCTGTCAAATGATGACTTCAGTCTCCTGTTTTCTTTAGTTATTTCTCTCAAGGCTTCTGTCAGCTGCTTAACTTCTGCTTCATGTTGCTGCAGAAATATCGAATTTAAGAACATGTTTTAAAAGAGACTGTTCTAGAAACAGTAAGTTCCAGTTAAGAGTTAAAAAGTCAAACTTCCTAATATGAAGTTCTTCATGTCCAAATTTGCATGTTCAGTCAGCAGTGAGAAAAACAAAATCTGTACTGCCTATTAAGAAGGACCTATACAGAAACTGAGAGCAACATGCACAGCCTAGAACTCCTATTACTGCCTATTCTACCCAGAACAACTATACACATGTATAATTCTCAAACAATTCAGATGTGGGACACATTTGTGAACTAAAATCAGTGGGAAAGCTTTTACTTCCAGCTCACTCTTCCAAATATTTACAAAAAGTTGTGACTGTGTTTTGAGGTTTCAACTCATGTTTCTGGCTTTGCTTACTCTGAATCAAGCAGAGTGAGAAACTAATCCTATGCCTTGTAGAGACTGGGGCTTTGGTTTACAACACAAGAATATGAATTATTAAATACAACCTGCACATCCACTGCTGTTCATCTCTTACCCCTGAAATTGCTTTTATATTTAATCTTCTCTGGACCTTAGATTTAAGTACCTCAGATTTGGTAAAATAGCAAGGTTTTATTTTACTGAAAACATTCCAGCTTTCATTTCTCCCCTTCCATGAATTCACTCTCCTTCACTACTCTTTCTTTCCAAATCCTCAAAGTTAGGTTGGTCTTCCTCTGAACTTTTTTGAGTCTTTGTTTGCTAGTACTCTCTGCAGTAGGTGTTATGTCATAAGATCTCAATGTGTCTTAAAGCATTCCCAAAGAAACCCACTGCAACTACACATAATGCACAGATACTCATTTAACTTACACACAACTACAGATCATATTTTTTTCTCTAATACTGGTCACATAGTTTTCACTATTTTACAAAAAATACTACCTCCCTTTTCTAACTTGTAACTGTAAACATCAGACAAGTAAATGCACCATTCTGAAACAGAAGTCATACAAAAACTCGAGCAATGTTGTTCAGTACTTTTTATTTAAATCTCTCCTTTGGGGATTTCAAGGACTTCAAAGAAATTACCAGGATTTCCAGCAAACATATGATGGTTTAAGATAACTATAAATTAGTTAAAGGGCATATAGAGCAATATCTATCATTAAATATATTATTTCACCTCTTTTATAGCTGCAATTTTTGTGTGAACTTCTTCCTCAACACCTCTTATTTTAGCCAAAGCTGCTTCATGCTGAAAAAACAACACTTCTTGTTGTGTTAGACAATGCTCTCGTTTCTGCAGTTGCAGAGCATACTCCTGCTGTGCTGAACTTTCTCTCTGTAGCAATAAAAAAAGTTAAACTACTTTAAAAAAAAAATGTGATGTTTTTCCAAATTATGCTGAATTTTAATTTTTTTTCCCAGAGATATGTTTAGCTCTTTGTGAAATTATAGTTTCACAAGAGCTTATTAACATAAAGTATCCTGATGACCACCTCTGTTCAGTTTCCTCCCACATTTTAACCCAAAAGACCTCCATGTGTATCAGCCACCCAAAATATAAAATTCAACTCTACATTGTTGCTCTAGAAAATTAAACTTTGCCTTTTGCTTCCCAAATATTTGGATAATGGTATTAACTGTATTGTGACTGTCTATGTGGAACACTAGATTAATGATATTGTTTCTTCAACTAGTGAGAAGCACCCCTGAAAAAGTGGTGAAGAAAAAAAGAGATACAAAATTATTTTTATCTCATATGTTGCAAAAGACAATCATGGCAGGGAATCCAGCAGAAGCTTAGGAACTACTACAGAGAAATACCACATAGGAGGTTCTTCTGTTAGTAGCCTAAACCTGCTGGAGATGAAGTGGTGGGATGAATGGAGGGATTTTGGAAGAGGCCATGAAGGAAAGCACTTTGGAATGCCTAGAGTCAGGAGAACAGTTTCAGATGCTCTCAAGAGAAGCAATGGCTGTGGGTGCCTCCCTCGACACACACAGAGTACAAGACAGCCTTGGATGTAGAAACGCTGTGTTCCAACACCCTCAAGCTGGACCTGCCCACCTACCCATCTACCTGGTCTACCCAAAATTCAAGTCAAAGCACCATCACTGAATCACTGAATTAATCTAGGGGAAGAGGCAGATGTAGACACAGATTTAGTAGATAAGTAATTGTGATTAGCATAAAATAATAGTAAAAATATATTGTTTTACTATATAAGTAATTTCAGATTTCTTTCTCAAAAGTGAGAATCTTCATAGCAATATTCAACTAAAAATTTAAGGTGATTCCAGTTCCTACCTGAAGCTTCTGATGTATGACAAATAATTCATCATAAATTTGACTGATGTGGGGTGGTATTAAGCCTTGGTTATCACATGCCTTAGCACCAGTTCCATGTACCATTTTCTTTAACAAACCATGGTTGATAATTTGGTCTCTATTTTCTTGAGTATTTGCAGCCAAATGAGATGGTAAAGTAAGGCCTGTGGATATGGAAAAAAATCAATCCTAGCTAAATATTGATATGATTGTTGTACAAAACCAACAAAAACACGTTCTAGGAATGCAGAGTTACAAGTGTAGAGTGAGATGTATCAAAACGTGAAAGTAATCTAAAGAATTACAGAGATTTGATCAAAGTTCTTACTCCATGATTTATTCAAACTGATCAAGAAACAAGTCTTATATGTAAAATTATGCTCTCCACTGCAATACAGAAATCTCAGAGATATCTGTATGGAATCTATGCACAGTCTGAATCATGTCACCAAAATCTATTATTTTTGTAAGGGCTCCAGGCAGGTGATTTGCTACTGATTAGACCTTAGTGTAACATCTAAGTAAATGAAATAAGACTCAAGAAACTGGAAGCCACATTAAATAACATTAGTATTGCTTCAAGTATGTCTGAACCTCCTAAAATAATTCTAAAGAAAGTACTCATGCCAAAGACAATATCCCCACACAAAATACATTTTAGGTGACTAGTGTATTTCTGAATTGAACAGAAATTTACTAGGAAGTTTTTTAAGTTACATATTATACTTCACAGAGAGATGTAAGGACGTATAAAATTAAATCTTTATTACCTGTTCCCCTGTATATAGCTGTATTTTGAATTGCATCTGTTTCAGAGCAAATAATGCTGTTTTCTTCTAGACCACTTGAACCACAAAAGCAATCATGCTCATCATCAAAACTAAAAGTACAAAAGAGCACTAACTTTAAATTACTCAATTCCTCACTAACATGATACATAACAAAGACTGAAAGAAGTCTGTATAAAAAGGCAAACATAGGGCTTAATGTAAGACTTTGATATTTTACTGATAACAAATAGCAGAGTTAAATCATTTGGATGAATGGCATTATTACTCACAAATCTCAACCACAGAAATTACCTGTTGCTGATTTAGAAGTTGTTACAATAACTAGACTTTTCATGCTGTAAGCACATGTAACCTACAGGTAAAAGCAACACTCTTCTCTCACCACAAATCACCAAATTCCTGGAGAACTAAAATTACAACCTCCTTTTTATATTATATTTTTCCCATTTGGTGTAAAATAACCCTTAAAAGATATTTCCTGGCATTTGGAATTAAATTATCTCTAAATAAACATAAATTGGTTTATCACTCTGGGCTGTTCACTTTCCTCCTAGTTAATTTTTATATCACCTAGTTTAGTTTATGTCATTCCTGTATCCCCTTAGCAATTCCAACATACAGAGATTAGATTAGAAAGTGAAAGAATATTCCTCATCAAAAGCAGCATCCTCATCACATAAATTAGCTACAAGCACTTCTTTACTTATCAAGAAAACAAGAAACTTAAAACAACTTTTGCACAGTCCAAATGTATCTGTTTTATTTGTGGTTTTATGAGAGAAAATAAATAACAAAGGAGAATAAAAACATCTCCTACCAATCCCAGTTTTTCAAACTTTTTTGGAAATCACTAGATCTGATGCTCTTCTCTCTTCCAGTTTCAGCAAATTCTGGCTCTAAAGAACAATTTAATAAAGAAATAGTTATATTTTTCAGTGAGCTGTCAGTGTCACCTGAAATATATAAAATTACAACAATTTTATTTCACATTTGAGAAGTTAACATTAAGAAATCAACAAGGATTTATTAGAAATACTTGCCATATAGTCATGTAGGTTTAAGAACCAAAACCACCACTGATGCAGCCTGACAAATTATGAACTTAATTATAACTGCTTAAGCCATAGTAGGAATTATTTAACTTTCACATCAGATTTGTCTTTCTGAAATTTTAGAGCTTGTCTGCCTATAGAAATGTTTCTGTAACTGAAGTCTGACAAATGCATTGATTTAGCCTGCTGCCCCAAAGCACCAGTTTCTGAAAGAGATCATATGCATTCTATATATTAAATATTTATGTATCTTTAAATTAAAGCTTAATACATGCATTATGAAGTGGACTGCTACAAACTAATTCAAGCAAGACTTAAAGAGGCTGTGAACCATTGTTCCAAAACATTCTTTACCCTCTTTACTTGTTCACATTCCCAGGATGGCTCCAAGGTATCACTACCCCCTGATCAAGATTACCTATCTATTTAAAATAAAGAAGTACAAAACTAAATAAATTTAGGAACAATATAGATTTAGTATATATTTTCCCTGTAAAAGTTATCAAAGTACCATTGCTTTGTATTACCTTTGTAAATTAGGGAGCTTCTGCTTTTACATTTGGTATGCAATGCTCCTGAGAGGCAATCCTACAAGAAAGCACAAAACCACCGCACTCTAGTCTGAATTTTCATGGAAAAATTATGTTACAGCTTACTGGTTTAACAGTTTGTGATAGAATTCTTACTACAAACTACTGGCTTTGAAAAGGGAGGTGTTTTTTTTTTAAATACATAAATGTAACTGGTCCTCATATTAACATAAAGAGGCAAATATATACTCTACAGCCTAATAACAAAATGTTCATATTGTTATATGTTCGAATACTTGAGAAACTATAAAGCACTATGAAGACAGTAACATAAAATAAAGGATGAAAGTAGAATTAGGTAATCATGGAAACAGTGCCATCTACCTTCACATCTAGGCTTTTTACATCAAAGTTTCCTGCTGTACTTTTTTTACTAAGTACATATTAAAAAAAGTGAATGAGAGAAATTTCAGGCTACAAGCAAAATCAATTAAATTCACATTACAAAATATCAGACTCGAGGCAGCTCTCATGATCTTACTTGTTTCACTGCATCTCCCTTCTATGCTCTAGATCAAGTGATCAACTGCTGTATTTTCCTGCCCTTGAGTAATCACTTTGTAATGAAATAACAAAGCACACAAACATAACATTTTCTTCCTTGCAAGCATTAAAGTCTCAGTAACAGTCTTTTAAAAATAAATTCTTAAAATTACTTTCCTTTAAAGCACAGTTCTGCAATTCAAAGCAGAATATTCCCCAAAGAATCTAGAACACCATCAAATACTATTCAATTTGCAAATCCTTCTGCAGGAACTAAGGGCACATACAGGCTGATTTTAGCTACTAAAATCTCAAAATCTTCACATCATATTTGGGATGGTTCCTGATCCTAAAATGGCAAACTACTTTTCCTAAGAAAAAAAAAAGCTGAATTTTGTGTTCATTTGATGACTTCCAGGACTAACACAGTATATCAATCCAGCTATGTACCTAACTCAAACCCACTTTCAATTTCTCCTAATCTTTGGGTTCTCATGAGTATTTTTCCATGTGACTTCCCCTGCAGCATGAGTTTGAGCATTTAAGGCCTGTTATCCCACAGACACACTGGAAGTGTTTGACCCAGGGAATAGAGATGCACAAGAACTGCAAAAATTTGTTTCATTAGAAGACAAACAGAATTCTGGCAAAATAAAAGTGTCTGGCCAGCAAGTACTCCTATTAGGTATCAAAGGCTTTTGAAACACCAGTATGGGAGAAGGGTCTTCGCTGCTGAATTTTTAGTCAGATCAGTTTTAACTTGCTAGCACAAGGAATAGAGAGAAACCACAATACGGGTCCTTCATTCATCTGAGAACAAAGAAACTGACCTCCGGTGTAAAAGAACATTGCCGTACCTGGGCAAGGGAATAACACCCATCATAATTAACTGTCTGGTCACTGCAGCAGTCTCTAATGAACATGAGTTTGATTCCTGATTGACTAGATGTGGGATAATTTCCTGCTCTCTCGCAACAGAGCAAATCACTAAGCTTTACAAAAAGAAACATCACTAACACACCTAATGCATTCTAAGTAAGGCTGTCAATTACTGCGGCAAAAAAAGGCAAGAAAAATTAGTTATCTTATTACAGGTATTTCATACAAGCTTAATATACTCCTAAGAGGATTCGCATATTTTCTCACTCAACTGGCAGGCACCAGGTCTTAGGCAAAAACTGCAAGCTAAATTGTGTCTTGGTACCGCAGAGAATCTGGAATTGCAATTTCCAGGGAAACTTCCCGCTCAGACAAGGATGACTCTTCAGCACTTTAGCTCTAAGGCAATCGGAGCAGCAAGAACACGGAACCTCCCGAGTCAGTTTAAACCCCGCTTTACTCTCGCACCGCCCGGGTACGCGACAGCACGGCGCTCATAAAGAGCTGCGCGGGAGCGGACAGCCCCCCACCCTCCACCTCCTCCAAACGCTCCAGTTTTGCGGCGAGGAGCAAATGGCTTTTCTGAGGCGCCCGGCCCGGCCCCGTCTCACCGCCGCCGGNGCCGGGCAGGGGGAGCCGCGGCCGCTCCGGGCCTGGCGGGGCGGGCACACAACAACAACGACAACGACAACAAAAACAAACATCACCGCTCATCCCCACCCCCGGCACACCGAGGCATCGAGCGAACGCCACCCCGGCAACTGGCACTCAGTGCCACCTCCCTAAACACCTCCAGCGACGGTGATTCCAACACG
Organism: Thryothorus ludovicianus; assembly: GCA_013397245.1. Taxonomy (NCBI): domain Eukaryota; kingdom Metazoa; phylum Chordata; class Aves; order Passeriformes; family Certhiidae; genus Thryothorus; species Thryothorus ludovicianus. The sequence continues at coordinate 717,805 of VZTB01008047.1, read as the reverse complement.
CCAATGCCCAATCAGCCTTTCTGGGAAGCAATTCCTCCTGTAGTCCCACCTAAGCCTCCCCTCGCACAGTGTAAATCTAAATCTGCGTCCTCTGCTCCTGTCGCTGGTTGCCTGGGAGAAGAGGCCGAGCTCCAGGCTCCTTTGAGTGGGTGTAGATAAGGTAAGGTCCCTGAGGACGCCTGAAGATGTACTACTGTCATCCTTTAGAAATAAATAAACTCCCAAATAAAGCTAAGCTAAATACGCGTTGCCAGCATTATTTAAATAAACCCCACATTTACCCATGCATATGCACTCTTGAGAGGCAAAGTTGTAAAAGGTACAAGCATGCTGGAATACACAAGCTACAGCCTGCAGCAGGTCAGAGAAGTTGGCCACAGCTAATAAACACTGAGCAGAGTCAGAGGGCTATACTTAAAAGTATGTCAGGTAAAATCCCAACGTTAAGTAGATGTTATTTGTTAAGCAAAGTTTTTCAGAAATAGTTTAAGTACAAAAAAAAACTTGGCATATTGCTTTAGCAAAATATTGATCAATCATTTAAAAACTATGCATACAGAACAAACCAACATCCACCTGGCTCAGCCTGCTTTCTGCACACTGGAATACCCATCATCTTTCAAACATCTTCAGTGTATTGTCCAGCAATCTGCATCTACAATCTGCACATTCAAAAGACCTCCCTAAGAGCAAGAACCAAGTTATGCAAGTTATTTTCTTTTAAACAAACCAAAGTGAAGACAAGACATTTATTTTAACAAGACTAGGATTTAATTTTTAAAATTTGACACTTAATACAAATATGTCAGGATAACACAAATACATCTGAAATATGCCAGTGCCTGAACTTTTATTTACCATGCAAAAAAATCAATTAGAACACATAAAAAATTCAACTATGACCTGTAATTTTACATTTATACATCAGAAGTGTCCATTTTAAGAAGTTGAAATAATTAATCAATAACATCTAAGTATTGATTTATACTTCTAAAACATTTGTATACTCAAAGAAATAATTCTATATTTGCCCACAGTCTGTAATGACAATTCTTCCATTTACTAGCCCTTTAGGAGAACCAAAGGATTCAATCTTCTTCACAACATCCATTCCATCTTTCACAAACCCAAATACCACATGCTTAAAGTCCAAGTGTTCTGCTTTTTTAAGTGTTATGAAGAACTGAGAATTATTTGTATCCCTGCCCTTATTTGCCATTGACAACAATCCAGGACCAGTGTGTTTCACTATGAAATTCTCATCTTCAAATGCTGTTCCATAAATTGACCGTCCACCTGTTCCATCATGGTTAGTTATATCTCCTCCCTTAAAAAAAAAACAGAAACAAAAACAGACACAGCATTAACTGACAAGTCCCTATAAGCATAACCCAAAAATTGCATTTCCTTTCAACAGTAAAGACTTTGTTTTGGAAGAATTCCTTTTTCATTTTCACGAGTATCAATATCTGCTTAGATGTAGGGCTTCCCAGCTTCAGCAGCTTTGTTCATGGTAAGGGAAGCAGTAGTAGGTCTATCCCTTGTTTATTCTGAACACACCATTTTATCTTCCTGCTCCACATGGTGACATTCCTCTAGGCCTGTCTTTCCTACTGCCCACATTGCTTGGCCCTGGAAGCTGCCTGGACCTGCATTATCTCACTGAAGGCCTGTCCTTTGTTAGTCCCTGCAGGCACAGAATCAATCACCTGGAAAAGGATAACATAGCAGTGACCAGTAATTCCATACAGCTCTGCCATATAACTGGTTCAACAGCATGGTAAGAGTATCTTTTATCTTTCTGGAAGGTAGCAAACTTCTGGTTCCTGATAATTTGAATACACACATAAAGGTGACAGTGAAAATTTTATCTGTACAGCCTTAGTTCTCATTGAAGAGCTTTTCACTGTACCTCAAGAAAGTTCAGACAAAGCAGAGTAAACTTAAAAAATATTCATCTAATGTGATAAAAGCTCAATTTGTCAAGACACACATGATGAAGAACTGTTTTAAAATAAAGTCTGACCCTTTACAGAACACGAATACCCTCAGAAAGGCACAAAGGTTTAATAAAAGAGCCATGAAATGCATACTTCTGACACAAGTAGATAGCTAATCAAAAGACAGGCTAATATTTTATTCTTGTGACAGCCATTCATACACTATCACAGAATGGTTTATGTTGGAAAGAACTTTTAAGATCATCTAGTTCCAACTCCTCTGCCATGGGCAGGGACACTTAGAACTAGGACCAGGCTGCCCAGAGCTCCATCAAGCCTGACCTAGAACACTGACAGGGATAGGGAATCTACAACTTCTCTGGGCAACTAGTCCCAGTGTCTCACCACCCTCACAGCAAACAACTTTCTCCTAACATATAGCCTAAAGCTACTCTCTTTTACCTAGAAGCCATTCCCTCCATGGCCTGTGACTACCTGATCTTGTAAAATGTTTCCCTCTATCTTTCTTACAGGCTCCCTTCAGGCTCTGGAATGACACTATTACATCACCGCTAAGCTTTCTCTATTCCAGGCTGAATTAATTCAATTTTCTTAGCCATTCCTCATAGTACCAGTGCTCCATCCTTCTTAAAAGTCTTGGCCCTCCTCTGGACTCACTCCAACAGGCTGATATCCTCCCTCTTATTTTCACATATTATTGTCCTATATCACTGTATACATCTGAGCTTGTAAACAGTCCTCTACATACCTCATCTTTGGGGCTGTAGTGACATGGACATCACTAGCACAGCATGTACTGGTGTTGGTTCATTTTGCCTGTTCCAAGCTACTAAAACTCAATGAACTACTGATGAGAATTTTAAGAAAGGTCAGAGCTATGATCAATCTCCTAAGTCTTCAGCATTTATCAAGAAGTTGCAAGTGCTACTGAATGCACACAGAGGTTTAAAACCAACACCTGTCTACCTGGGGTTACAGAGGTACAGCAGGCTGATGCTCCCAGCACAAAACTTGATGTTTTAGGAAAGAGGCCACTGCATGGTAATTGGATCTAGAAGACTTATTTCAGATTGAAATCTAACATCTATGATACTTAGAATATCAGTTTTAAAGTGCACACTATCTGAAATACAAAGTGTACTTTACAGTCCAAGAGAAGCCTGGAAAGCGTTCTTAACAGGTAAGCATACAAAAGTTCCTCTCTGGAGGGAGAGAAGGATGCATGGTAGTTTTGGGAACGCCTTCTTTCCGTGGTGTTCCTGTTCAGCAGCACACCCCTTGTCTACTGTAAGAAGACTCCACCACTCTCCATTTCTTTTCTTCCACCCTCACACGATAGTATCAGAAACACTGAAGCATGAGGCCACTAGCAGGCAAGGTGAAAAGCACCTTAGGGTAGCACATGCTGCTTGCACCATTTCTCATCTCCTTGTAGGGCAAGGACAGATGAGACTATACTGCACAGTGGATCCATGTTGCCATCATGAATGTGCTATTCTGTGCAAGTCATTTTTTGAAGTGCCACTGTTAGCCAAGATGCATCTCATTCTCCCAGTGAAGTCTTTTATGCTTACCTGACATACAAAGTCTGTGACGATTCTGTGAAAGCGGGAGTTCTTGAATCCAAATCCTTTCTCTCCTGTGCACAGGGCTCTGAAATTTTCAGCAGTTCGAGGTACAATATTTGCAAATAGCTCCATGGTTATGTGTCCTAAAGGTTCATCATCAGCAGAAACTTCAAAATACACAACAGGGTTGGTGTCCTTTGAGAGTCCTGCTGCCAGGGACAAGTGCCCCTTCTGTAGTTCTGACAAGCTTAGCTGGCATTCTTCAAACATCTTCTTGAAAGAATTGGCCATTTCTTGGCTTTTAAATCTGACTGCAAATTGCTCTACTTTTACTTCACCATCTGAAAATAAATTCAAGAAGGTCTGTTTAATTTCATCTTGTAATAATAGGGAAAAATGAAACACAAACTACAAACCACCTGGAAAAAGCAAAGACCATCTGCAAAAACTCACCAGCATAATCTGTGGCTGTCCAAATAAAAGCATTGTTTGATGTATCAGAGGGCACCAAGTTCATTTCTTTGGTGATAACATGGTTTGCACAGACTTTAAGAACTTGGTCTCTTCTCATTAGAATTCTATAGTATTTTTTCTGTGTATGGAAGAGTATTTTGATCTCTCCAACACCACGCTCCTTCCACTGAGTAACATCCCTGTCCCATCTGTAAAGTTTTGCCCTCTCCTTGAAGAGAATTTCTTCATCTTCTTCTCCAGATTTTACCTCCACCTAAAAAAACAGCACAGCAGACTGAGTATTTGTGATTTCCTAGAAAGATATTAATTAGTTATATAACATATAGTTCTGAAGATTCTGACATATTACAGTGGAAAATCATTCTGTGTGTTCTTTTCTCCAACACACCATTCATCCCACCAAAATGGGTAAAAATATTTTCAGAATTTAATAGCCCAACAAATTCCACAATTTGAGACCAATTACAGCACTGCAATCCTCCTTCACCATGCTGCATGTATGTAGTTCTGGTGGGTGTGTGTTGGATTTTCTTTGGGAGTGGTTTGGTTGGTTGGGTTTTGGTGGGATTTTCTTTATGTGTGAGGTTTTTTTATTCTTTTAACAAAATCCCATGACTTTATCAAGTGTTCTGGCAAGTTTCCCAAGTTTCAGGTTTGCTGAATGATATGCACACTGAGAATTGAAGACCAAGTACTGTTATGATTCTAGGAGTTACCTTCAGCACATTGTGAAAGAATTTTATATTTGCATTTGAACAGAATAAACATCAAGTATATAAAACTTTGGCCTGACAGCCATATCTCCACCTCACTTTATGTATGCATTTACTGGCCTCTAATATCCTTTAGTTAGCTCTTCTCCAAAGATATGGAACACTATAGAGAACAGGAGAAATAGTTGACAAAATACTGTTTGTGAAACTGAACAAGAGAAGCAGAGAAGAAAAGCATCATAGAAGTCATAATGTGACACACAGATGAGCAAAGGCACACCAAATTTTAAAGAAGTTGAAGGTGTGTTACAAAATAGATCAAACAAGCTGTTCAAATTGAAGGACACCACATACTGTTCCTTTGTGCTCTATTTGCCTTGCTCAATTTTACTAATCCATAGCTAAATTTTACTATTTATAGAAAGGACAGGCAATGTGACTATATCATCAAGTTACTAGACTAAAAACCAAATCCAGATGCAAATAACTGTGTGAAATCTCACTCGGTTAAGTTGTAAGGCTACCTTCAAAGTTGAAGGCTCTCCTTCTTCAAAACCCATTTATTTTACAATTTTTAAAGTTTGTTCCCTTAGCCTCCAGTTGTTGTTAATTGTACATCTTTTTGCTTAGTTATTCTAGAAATCTCTTGCCTAGCTTAGAGTAAAAATTCTTAGTTGGCATGGCTTTCACAGAACTGAATATGCAAGTCACTGATAGAAAGCTGTAGCTGAGTTGTATAAGCACTAGCAGTTACTCAGTTCCTCTTCCTAATTTTCAGCTGTGCTATATATGGTTTAGCTTTTACAAGCTATGTGTACCAATTTGCATCCTGATCAACTCTCAGTCAAGTTATAAAGAAATCACTGTTGAAGATTTTAACAGAGGCACCAGACACCCCCCCAGGGCTATGCTGTACTAGGATTTAAAACAGGTGCTTCAACATAGTCAGTGTAAAACATGCAGAACAAGGCACAACAACACAGAAAACAAAATTAGTTAAGCAAAACATATTTTAAAGCTTTCTGTGGTAGCAGAAATTATTATCTTAATGTTGCTTTATAGTCCAGAAGTCATCTTACCTCTGGTAAGGACACAATTGGCTCAAAGTGGATATCATCACTGTGCACTACCTCATCATCACTACCACCTTCATCTTCTTTACGGGTGGTATCTCCAAACACAGCTGCTCCTGTATTTGCCCATTTGAAGTTTTTATCTGCAATTAAGAGAATTACATTTTAAACTTGTGTAAGTTTTCTTTCCTTCCTCACAAAAGTTTGCAAAAACTTGTTTCTAATGATTAGCAGAAATTTTGCACACAAAATGTATACTGTATGAAGTAAATGTCCAGCTGAGGTCTGTCTCAGACTAGCTGAACTCACCTTTTGAACCAAAAGCAAAGTCTTCAGAACTTTTGGATGCCAGATCTGCAAATGACAAGCCTGCAGTACTGCCAAAACCAAATGAGATGATTCTGTTTTCTATCAAATAAAAAGGGAAAAGTCAAAGCTTTTTCTCTATTTTTTTAAAAGAAAATGCATTTATGTAGTCACAAAAATAAACTAGAGAACAGTCTACAGCATTTTTTCCATCCAATAGATTTAAATTTTGAATGACACTTGTCATACTGACTATTTATCATGGTTTTAAAAAAGGGCCCAAGAGTCAGTGAGTTTCAGCATACTACTTATATGGAGATCCACAGAGCTCATGTGGTATTTAACAGCAAACTAATGAAAGTACATCATATCTAAATTACACAATGGACACCTTCATTGTTTTATTGTAGCAAAATTGAACTCAATAGAATTTGATATATATACACATTTTTACCAGACTGCTACCTATGTTTCTAATTCAGTATTGGTGCTATTTCTCCCCAAGACAGCGACTACACTAGATAAACTGATCCACAGAAAAGTAGAGTTTTCTATGAAAAAAAAAACCTCAGAGCATACCCCTGACTTTACCTTGTGTTGACTCTGAACCATCTGATTCACTCTTTTTAGTTGACAAGTCTACAGGTTTGTCTTCAGCCCTTGATAAAGTCTCTGATACTTGCACAGTTTCTGTGGTGGAATGTGATTCTTCACTGCTGGTATCTGACTGGACACATACTGTCACCTCCTCTTTTGATGGAGCAGGTATTTCTTCCTTACTGGTGCAGACTAAGTCACTTGAGCTTGCAACTTCATTCTCCTGCAATTAACAAAAAAAGTAATGTAAGGGGCAAATAAGTTAGAAGATCTTAGGTTTCAAACTTCTTCCCCAGGAGTCTAAGAACAATCTTTATAGAAAAATAAAGAACACCAAGGAAAGTTGTTATAAGTTTTCTGAAGTTTTTTATTACAGTTAACACATAAGGATGCTAACTTGACAAGAGACTGAAGTATCTTTGAAGTAGACTGTCTGCAAAAAAATACCATTATACCCTAAAATCTATATACCTATGTTGGCAGACACTTGAGGCACAGCTACAATAAACTCTCACACATATATAAAGTAGTTGAACACATTTAATTACAAGAAGTTCAGTAAAGATTCAGCTCTTACTTTCATTTCTTGAATTTTAGCTTCGGACTTAACATCTTCCAGACTGTCACCTTCAGTATCAGTACTGGCACCACAAACAGATGTAGAAGGAACCTGCAGAGCTTTTGTTTCATCTTTCTCCTCAGGAGCTGGCTTCTTTTCCCAAGTAGCAGCACATTCTCCTTCATTGTTGAATTCACTTTTCCCTGCAGGGCCTGATGTAAAGAATCAATGGAAAATAGCTGTGAAGGCAGTTAAATACGAAATAATTTACCTTCATCCAAGCCAGATCAACTTGAAGGCAGATTTCATGAGTTTCACAGACAGCATTACTGTTTACATAGTGGAAGTGTGATCTAACCTAACCTGGGGTCAAAATTGAAAACACATCTGTACTCATCAGGTTTTACTGCTATCAGGGAATTTCCATGCAATGATGAAGTTTCATCATGCAGCTGCCACTATTAATAACTTCCTTCAGTATCTCCTCATATTTCAGATGGTTCAATCCTTCTAGCACATATCTTCAAAAAACCCTAAACTTTACTGCAAGTACCTACCCAGACTTCAAGTTATGCAACACTGAAGTCTGAGACACGATCAGACACACACAAACAAGTTGTCTACATCTGTATTTTTAGCAGAGAGAGCAAATAGAACCTTTTTTAGGTAGAACATCATTAATTCACAAGATTCAACTGAGTAACTGCAGAAGTAGCAAGTATTCAAAGATATAGACAACTTTCTCTCAAGTGGTATCATGCCAAGCTGAATTTTTCATATCCAGAAGAAGCTCAAGATAGGAAGAGACACTGATGTTCTTGTTTAGAGATCACCTGGAAAGTGCATTTCTTTTAGGTACCCCTTTACTGCAAACTAACAGATTAACATACTAAGCACAACTCTTTGAAATGCACGTTTTCTGCACCCACCATTTCTACTTCTAAAAACTATCCCAGGAAACACAACATTAACCTCTGCCCATGTGTCCTTCAGATTCAGTTTATGTTTCAGTACACGAAGCAGAATAATTAGAATTTCTTAAGACATACCTTTTACAGGACCTTGCCCTTTCTTTTTCTTTTCTGAATCACTGGGATAGAGTCTTCCATTAAGTTTCTTAACAGCTGTTTCATAGTCTTCATCTTAAACACAGGAAACAAGAGTAAGTTCTCAGGCACACACTCTAGGTCAGAGAAGTCTGCTGAGCCCTTCCAGCTCACAAGGTTTTAGCAGGCATATGTAATTTTTGCTTATGTTTGACTTACACAAGTCAACAAATAAGCTTTCACTTCTAGTTTTGCTTACATGTGCTCCAGAGTGCTGTTAACACTTTTTGCAATGATGAATTGCTAAAGATACAGGCACAGGTTTTTGGCACAGGTTTTGTTTTTAGAAAACTTATTTTTTACTGAGTGATTTTATTAAAACTACTGCTAAACAGATTTGGGAAGGAAGAATGAAGATTTTTTATATAAAGTTTGCAAGCTTAGGTACTTGTAGGGAGGGAGTTTGTCTTTTTCCATTTTCTGTTAAATACAATGTTTCAGAACTTCCATTTAAAGTATTTGCTGGTGAATAAGTCAATCAATCCTAATTACATGCAGTAAGGTTTGACATAAAGTAAGTTTGCTAATATTTCCTTTAGAAGAAAAGTAACACATTAGTACAGCATTTAGGGAACCTGAGTTTTTAATAAAAAAATGCTTTGTCTCAAAATACTTAAAGTAGGTCTCTTGTTGAAATACCTCTTACCTAACCAACTACCTTGTCAATACCCATAATACACCAAACAAATACCCTTTAGTCACTCCTGGACCTCCACTGTACTATTCTATTTTGAAGACTTGTGTGTGTGTACATCTTTGGCCATAAGGACATTGATAGGATTACTTCCCATAGGCCCAAACAAAAATATTTCAGTGTCTATTGGTTCTAACAGTGCTAACTGAGTATCTCAAGTTGGAAGGGACCCATGAGGATCACCAACTGCAGCTCCCTGCAAGACTGCCTAACACCAAGCAATATGACAAAGTGCATCATCCAGATGTTGCCTGATCTCTGATGGGTGTGTTACTCTAACTGCTGCCCTGGGGAGCCTGTTCTAGGGCCTGACCATCCTCTCAAAGAGGAAATTTTTCCTAATCTGAACTTCCCTGATAGCTTCATTCCATTTCCTTGTGTCCCACAGTTGAGCAGCAGAGAGAGGAGATCAGCACCTCCTCTGCTGATCCCTTGAGGAAGTTTTGGTCTGAGACCAGGTCACCCCCTCAGACTTGTCTTCTACCAGCTAAACAAACCAAGTGACCTCAGCCACTCCTCCTGAGTCTGGCACTCAAGGCTGTTTACCTCTGTCACCCTTCCACAGTTCGATGTCCTTATACAAAGGCACCTGAAACTGCACACAGTGCTCAAGGTGGGGCTGCACCAGTGCAGTGTTATTACACCCTTTTCCCACAAAAAGGCAGTACAAACAAATTTTGGCACCCCTTACCATCATCCTCGTCACTCACATATCCAGGCTTGTTCTTGTAACAGAAGAATGTTGAAGGGAGCTTGAGGAAGTCAGCAAGAGCTCTCTGTTCAGGGGTAGGTGTTAACTCATAAACTATTACAACCTCATCAGATGGAACATCATCCTCTGCCACTGTGGTCTTCTCAGCTTTATTACAGAAATTGAACAAACCATTAAAACTGATTAATTTCAGAACAGGAAATAACATTAACCCCACATTATTACAGAACCAAATTAATTCTAAGGGCCTACATATTTTCTGTTGATAGACAGGAAACAAATCAAACTTACAGGATGCAAGGACAGAACAGCAGAACTTATATGCTGTTCATCACTTTTGGAATTCAAGCACTGGAACAAAACATGGCTGCATCTTTATATTATTAAAAGGATTGTTTAATTAAATCCTCATGTCAAATAAGAGACAGCTACAAAGAAGAGTGACAGAGGTGTCAAACAGAGGTAAACAAGCAAACTTCAAGCCTGAAAAAAGTGAAGTTGTGTACAACAACTTGTCCAAGCAACTCAACAGTCATTTCAGATTATTTATGGGATGGCTGAGCTTTTTATTAGCTAATCTCAATTTACCATAATAGCTGTTGCTGAAAACTTTGATTACTACAAAAGCAAAGCAATTCAAACGACAAAAAATACTGCTTTCAGCCCATTTAACTAGCTTTTGCAGCAAGGAAATATCACCATGAGTTTTATTGTTTAGTTTTTTGTCTTCTTGCCTTCAACAATAAATTATTCCTTCCACCAGTATTGAGAACAGCGCAAAGGTTAAAGCTGAAAGCAAAGCCTAGAGCAAACTGCAGATAAAATATACAGCTGCAAGACAGCTTTGGAAACAAATATTTGAGTTTATTATGAGAGACTGGAAGAAAAGAGGGAGGATTTAGCAATTTAAAAATCAGGTATGGTTTGGTGGGCTTCTGCTTATTTAGGTTTAAGTGTTGTTTGGAGAAGGGGAGTTTGGGGATAAAGGTCTAAGAAATAGATCTGTGGACTGTTTTTAAGAATTACCCCATAAGCATATCAACAGCCACAATAGCTGTATCTAAGAACAAAATAACTGCTTCAGTACCTCAGCCTATTTGCTAATAGCCTATTATCTATTCTCCAGATTTAAGTTAGAATCTGAAGGGTGGTCTCAAAAGCTTGCTGTGCTTTTCATTAAAAAAATAATTTTGCATATCTGTGGCACAGTGTAATCAGAGGAAACTTAAATATCCAGCTAAAAACCAGACTAGTACCCAGCTCCTGAAAAACTGATTTTTCTGATCATACAATTTAACTTATATTTCAAGAAGAGAAAAGAACAGAAGAGACATGTTTACAGACACATCCTTTGATCCTCTGACACATCTAACACATGAAAATAAGTCTGCTTTTTAAAAGCAGTTTTATCATTGCTTTTTACTTATTCATCCAGTAGATTAAGAGCAGTAAAAAGTAAAGTAACAGCAAAATCCCAAGTACTGATTCAAACTTACATATTTTTTCAAATTATTACTTCTGCAGTCTTTGCCCCACCTTTGTTTACAAGTTGATCATTTCAGGCATTTATACACCAGAGCTACAAAGTAACTCAAACCCATCACCAGCACACTCTTGTGTTCAGATTTTTAGATCTCAGTAAATTCTCTTTCTACTCAGATTTTTAGCTCTCAGTAAGTTCTCCAAGCCTGCAGAAAGTAGGTGTAGGATAAAAATCTTGAACAGAAATTTCAAAGTTCATATCATGACTGGATATAGGATATAGATGTTTTCATACAGCTTCTCGGAACCTTATCCAAAAAACTCACTCATCCTAGCTGATTTAAGGATTAGAAGTACATCTAGTACTGTGTTACGAAGATATGCAGATACCCTGCATATTACCATGTGTTTTATTCTTTATGGTTAGTTAAGCAAGTGTCTTAATTGGACTTAGTAAATTTGCACCAAGTTCACCTGAGGTTTAAGGGTGGAACATTTAGTCCTACACCAAAAACCGGCTTTCCTTAGGATCATAAAATTTTGAAAAACATATCCTGGAATATAACAAAACACTTCTTTCAAGGCACTCAGGTAGATTGTAAAAGCAGTAAAAGCACGTGCTTTTTTTTTTATTTGAGCAGCAGGAATCTAGCTAGAAGCCGTGGAAACAAATGCTCTGTTCCAGTGTTTTACCACACTCATTGCTCATCAGGTTGGACAGCATTTAAAAAGAGTTATCATGCAGTCTCTTTAAGGACCCTCGGGGCAAAATAGCTGAATAAGAGAAATCCATTTAAGGTCATTTCAGATTAGTCAGTAGGTAAAGTTCTCCATGAAACTGATCTATCAAACACTGGGATAATATTCTAGTGTTCCAAATATCTACTCAAAATGATAAAAGACTTTACCAACAAAGATTACTGTTGCAAATACCTTAAAGATATCTTCACAGGAAGCCATGAAACAAAAAGTCACAGATAGAAAAGACTTGGTTTTAGGATAATAGAACTTTTTACTCTAGGTGAAAAAATCCACACAAAGCATTGTTGGTATACGGAAGAAACAAAATTCAGAACAATATCATGCACAGAAAAGACTTGGTTTTAGGATAATAGAACTTTTTACTCTAGGTGAAAAAATCCACACAAAGCATTGTTGGTATACGGAAGAAACAAAATTCAGAACAATATCATGCACAACAGTTCTCTTCAATGCTGTACTGTATTTTCACTTTTGCTTGAACTGACATCAAGACCAGGTAGGCCTAAATCTCTCTAGCTGGTCACAATACTGACAGTTCCTCTCATGCACTGATCAAGAAATATCTCCTGAATATAGGAGGAAAGCGCCAGGTTAAAGTCTAAAGCATGTAACAGGTACAGTAGCCTGCCACTGACATGACTCAAACTTGTAAAGCACTGGTGTGGTTTAAGTTAATTAACAATTAAGCACCACAGAGCTGCTGGCTCACATCCTGTAACCTGGTGAAAGGTGGAGATTCACATGTAAAATTTGTAAGCAGAGATAAGAACAGTTTAGTAACTAAAACAGAAATTATATATAATTAATAATATTAAAAGGAAAAAATGAAATTCAAAGAAAAACAGCTGCTCACCACCTGGTGACCAATGTCAGACTCCATTCCCACACTCCTACTGGCCCCTCTTCCAGGTAACTCCACCAGTTTATAAACTGGGCATGATGTTCTATGCTGTGGAATAGTCCTTTGGCCACTTTGGGTCACACGTTAGTGCAAAGCTCCCTCCCAGCTTTTATTTGTCTATCTCCTCAATGGCACAGCATGAGCCAAAAACTAAAAAAGTGTCCTTGACTCAAGGTAAGCATTGCTTAGCAGCAGCTAAAACATCAGTGTGTAAACAGCATTTTTCTCACATGGAATCCAAAACCCAGCACTGTACCAGATACTAAGAAAAAATTAACTTTAACCCAGCTAAAACCAGAACAAAAAACTTATAAGAAGTTTATGATCAGACCAGAGAAAAACATAAATGCACGGAAGTGCAGAACTACTATGAGGTTAAATTTCTTTTGAACATTGTTCTAGCACAACTTAGAATCCAATCCCCAAAAGAAGCTCCCCTTGAGAAAACTTCGTATTATATTTGTACTGGATAGGCTTGAAAACCTAATTTAGGAAGGACTCTTCAAAATCCTTTACTATTAGGTCAGAACTCAATGACCAAAAAGCTACACTGAAGACAATTATCAACTGTAAATAAATCATTAAATATATAATCATAATCTAATTATCAGAAAAGTAGAAGTGAGGAGCAGTCTTAAGTACCAGAAAGGCTTCTTTTGTTTGTTTCTTTAAATACATAACCCTTGCCATATGCCTCCAGTATAAAACCACAATCAATCTGAGGTAGGAAAAGTTCTCGCATGTGTGCATTGGCACAGAATGATTAATTACTCCATATTACAGACACCATATTATGAAAATAGAACTGAATTGTTAACGAACTCCATCCACAGGGATGCTTGACAACACAGAGCAGGTGACTTTAGATTATGTATAAAGGAGGAATTAAGTGTTCAAGTAAGAACAACTTATCAAATGACATTTTGACACTTTTAACAATCTAAGACACTAATATTGGAAGACTATTGTACACAGACTAAAAGTTTGTTATTTAAAATTAAAATGCTTTTAAAAACCGTGTAAGTTGAACATGCTTAGAGCAAGCATACTTGCAAAGCAGCACTGGTAGCAACATATAATCAAACTGTAAATTGTGACAGTTTTGTTTGCAGGGTCTGAATATAAACAGATTGGTTACAAATGGGCAGAAGTTTTATAACCAGATTATACATGAAGGTGGCTCTCACTTCTGTGCACTCTCTTTTTAAAACTGTAGCAGTTAATACCGATAATCAGGAAATTGAAGAGAACATCTCCATTAAGGCTAAATACATTCAAGCTCTTTACTGGATAAGCTGTCTCAAGATCTTCTGGATATTTCACTGACATAGAGTAAACCACATCAGGCACCACAAGACATTTTCTGAAAATAACAATGTAATTTCTCTAGAAAAAAGGAATTTACGAGATCCAGTGTGCACGCGTAGTAAAACTGTGATGGAAGAAGTGCAGGGCACATAGCCTCAAAAGATAAGGCAAACTGAAGCCAAAAGCTTAAACAGGGCCATCCATTGGGCTGGCTCACGTAAACATACTAAGGGCCAGAGACATTCTTTAACAGGACAAACACAGTAGTCAGACACACAATTTCAAGTACTCTCCTTTAGCATGCATGTTAATTACAAGGATTACTGAGCCAACTGCTTTGACACAGCTGGGTTATTGTCCATGCCTGCTAGAGTGTTTTTATCACACATCCAGTGCAGTATATAAATACCTTTACTATCAGGTTGCAAGGAGGATGTGCTTGTCCAAAAGGCCATGGGATTAGATTTAAAGAGGCTAAAATTAAATCCTAAAAAAATAAATTGTTGGTATATAAGTGTTTACCTGGAATTTTAAAAGGGTAGAACAGACTTATCAAAGTTCTGCAAGTATTCCATAGTCATTATTTCTTAGAAGGAAATTTCATTTGTTAATTCTACACAAGCTTATCCAACCCCTGTGAATGGACTGCAGCTATCATCTGCCATGTCACTTTCTTATGCTTTGGCTAATAAACAGACAGAATATGTTCATAATTCTGAGACATCCCATGTCACAGCCATGGCTTCTGCCTGTGCATCTTTTTCAGACTGTGGCAGAAGCCATACAACTGAGTGTGCCATCACAATCACTCTTCCAGTTAAGGAGGTAGGCTGATATCGATGTTAAGCTACACACCCAAAATTGCAGAGGCTGGTATTTAATACGTGAAATAAAGGTATAGACTAGTTCCACAGTACTCATCTACTTAATTACAGAGATAATGTAAATTTTAGCTGAAGCATACATCTGCTGCTCTCACACTTTGCCACTCAGAGCAAAGGCCTGGGTACAAACAACATCAACTACCTATTTAAGCCCCAAAAGCGAATCTACAAATTCTTTGAGTGTTTAAATCCAAGATTCAGATGCAGCACTTCAGAATTTAAGCTCTCTACTGGAAAATCCTGTTCTCAGTAAACAAATTTCCATCCTGCATCATACATTTTCATTTTTATTTGAAAATAATTATGACTTAAAATTCCTTTCTTCAGTTGAAACTCTGAAGAACATGTGGATACCTGCATCAAAACTCAAAGAAACTACCTATTCTCAAGAGAATAAAGAATAACAAATAGCACAGAGCTAAATGCTTAATAAGTTGCATACTTGAATAAGTTACCAGTAAAACTGACACTCACCTTTTTCCATAATTCTAAATGAGAAATTAGATGGTCCATCTTGTGCTGAAGCAGGCAAGTTGTCTACCTTGCTGTCTACAGGCTTCTGAGTGGTATTTGAGATTTTTGGTGGCTCAGAAACTTCCAGTTCTTTCTGTGCTGTGTTCTGAGATGCTGGAGTATGGCCTTCACTCTTTCTTGGGGGATTAAAACTGAAGCCAAAGAGAGAACCAGTGGCTGAAGTATTTCCAAACGTGAATGTCTTTGATTTTTCATTACTGAAAATGTTCTTAACAGATTCTGATCCAAATACAAACTTTGGAGGAGAAACCACTGTTTTTGTTGGTGTTTCAGAAGTATTTGACACCTCTGCAGCCTCTATAGTTGCATCAGAACTATCATCACCGTGGCTGACATCAGTTCTTTCTCTGGTTGTTTCTTCTAGCACAGCTACAGCATTTTTACCACATGGAGATTCCTTTGGTGTATTGGCACGAGAAGAAAGAGGTGTTATCAGTGTCTCTCTCTCTTGGGCATGCTTTGCTTCATCAAAAATTTGCTTAAATGAGTCTGCAACATCTTGCAGCTTGAATCGCACAGCCAGAAGTTCTACTTTTCTTTCCCCATCTGCAAAGTCACACGCAGTCCATACCCAGGCTCTGTCAGATCCTTTCATTTGTTGTATATTCATATCTGGTGTTATCCTGTGATTGGCACAGAGTTTTAGTACCTGGTCCCTTCTCATTACTATACGAACTTGTTTGTTGTCATAGTTCTGCAATATCTTGATATCCCCAATCCCTCTCTCTTTCCATTGTTTTGCATCTTTGTCATATCTGTAGAGTTTGGCTCTATGACTGAAGACAACTTGCTCATTTTCTTCACCACTGGTCACTTCCACAAGATCAGGCAGAGGTACCACAGGTTCAAAGTACTGTCCATCTCTTTCCTCTTCTTGAGTAACATCAGAATCTTCATCTGTGCCTACTGATGTCCTACTCTGATTCTGTTTGGCAGGAGATTTGGATGGGCTCAATGCAGATTTAAAGCTGAAACTAAAACCAGTGGTAGATTCTCCAAATCTAAACAGATTTTTCCTTACAGGGCTACTTGCAAGAGGTGATGCATACACAGAACTGCTTACACTATCATCCAACGCTTCTTCACGCAAGTCGTAGTTATCCCACTCCAGAGTAGGACCTGTACTTTCAGCATGTGGTTTTATAACCAAATCAGAAGTACTGCTGGTATTAACAGAATTTACATTTTCCTCTTCTGACAGTTTAGTTTTGTCATCTGTCAGAAAAGTTTTGAGATCTTTCAAGCCACACTTCATTTCTTCTGCTCTCTGTATAAGCTGAGCTGTCCTACCTGTATCAACAAGTTTATGGGGTGTCTGCAGTGGTATGTCTAGTAGTAGCCTCTGACATTCTTCAAACTTCTGTTTGAATTCCTCAGCCTGCTCTGGTGTCTTGAATTTTGCTGCCAGATGTTCCAACTTTGCATCCCCATCAGAAAAGTCATTTGCCATCCACATCCATGCTTTGTCTGAGCCAGACAGCTGTTTCAAGTTCATTGTTGTCGTTATCCAGTGATTCGCACACACCTTCAGTACCTGCTCACGCCGCATCAATATTCTTACTTTGCCATTAACTTCATTTTTAAGAATCTTCAGATTGCCAACCCCACGTTCCTTCCACTGGCTTGTTTCTGGATCAAACCTGAACAGCTTTACTCTCTGGGAGTATAACACTTTCTCATCTTCCTCTCCCGTAAATGGTTCTACTTTTTCAGGCATCTGAACTATAGGTTCAAAATGGATATCATCACTATCCTCTGTCTTATACACATCATCATCCTTCTCACCAAGGTCAGCAGATGTGTTTGCTTTCTGATCTGTTTTAGAATTTTGTGAGGAAAACAGCTTTTCACCTGCACCTGAAAAGCCCTTGAAGTTAGGGTCCTTTTTGCCAAATTGAAAGCCTTCCCTAGGAGTACTTTTTGCAAGTTCAGCAAAAGTAGAAGTGCTGCTATTCTGCCCAAAAACAAAGTCAGTTTTCTCCTTGTCTGCTGTTTCTTGAAATTGGAATCCAATTCCACTGTCTGATGGCAATTCCTTTTTGTCTTTTTCATCAATGCCTTTTAAGAAACCAGTTGTATGCTCTTTGGATGGCTCATCTTTCTTAGTGGTATTTTTACTAGACTCCTGTATCCCAAATTTAAATCCACCTGCAGGCATTTGCATGGAAAAGCTAAATCTGTCCTTTGCAGACTTAGCTTCAGTATCAGAAGAAATCTGAAACGTAAATGGTGGTGTCTTGCCTTGCTCAAGACCAAACTTAAAACCAGTTCCCAACTGTCCTCCATCGTGTTCAGATAATTTACTTTTCAAGCCAAAAGCTGGCAAAGTATCACCAGCTGGCTTACCAGATGGATTTGGCATTTGGCAGGCTACACAGACTAGTGAAGAACCTTCATTCCGCACAAGACAAGTACTACAATCCCACTGACCTTCCTTTTTAGTAAAAAGCCCTTCAAATCCATTTTTCTGTGGCTTACTTGTATCAGCAATGGAACCAAACCCCAGAGCAGCAGGTGCCTGAACAGAAGTAGATTTATTTGGTTGATTTTGAGGTTTTGGACTCTGACAGGAACAGCTGTTCACATCTTTTGTTTCATTTTGGTCTAAACATACAGAGCAGTCCCACTGACCTTCATTTTTAGCAAAAGCAGATCCAAACTTGTCCTGCACTGTGTTACAACTCCCTTTCAAACTTGCAGAGCCAGTTAATGGGGTGCCATGTGTTTCCCACATACCTGGAATTGGACTTTGACATGATACACATTTCTTTACAGTTGCTTCATTTGGAACTAAACATACTTTACATTCCCACTGATCTTTCTTCAAGAGATGCTGCCCAAACCCACTGGAAGAACAAGCTTGCTGAGCATCTTTTCCAAATGAAATAGGAGTGCTGGATGCAGTGGATGTAGCTGTAAGGATGCCTTTGCTGTCAGGTTCACTATTTGCTCCATCTTTTGGAAACTGAAAGCCCAAGTTCATGGTCCCAGAAGTGGTTCTGTTGGGCTCCTTGATGTCCTGATTTGCTGTTTCTTTTGCAGACCCACTGCTCTGAGCCACAGATGTATCAGCATTTGATCCCATTGATTTTAAAATACTTTGTGCCTCCTCAAACTTTTTTTTGAAAAGCATTGCTTCTTCAGGTGTTTTAAATCTAATTGCAAGCTGTTCTGGTTTTGGCAGTTCATCTGCATAGTCTAAAGCATGCCATACAAATGACTTCTCTGATGTAGTATTTGGAGTTAATTTCATATCAGTATTTATGTAGTGATTTGCACATATTTTCAGCACTTGGTCCCGTCTCATTAAGAGACGAAATTTACCAGATACTTTATGTTTCAGTATTTTCACATTCCCAATACCTCTTTCTTTCCATTCTTTAGATTCTGCATCAAAACGGAAGAGCTTGGCTCTGTTGCAAAAGAATTCTTCCTCATCTTCCTCACCTGTCTTCACTTCAATCTTATCAGGAAGTGGCACCACAGGATCAAAATGAGGACCATCATCATCCTCATCTCCACCATGGGTGCTTCCTCCTTCTGTTTCATGACTTCTATTGGCCAAATCCGAATTTGAAGCCATAAATACAGGCTTGCTTGGTTCTTGAACACTAAATGTATCATTCTTCTCAAAACCCAGGGGTTTGTGTGCATTTTGTCCCGTGTTTTCTCGAAGAGAGATGCCTGGAATATGTTTATTGCTAAAATTGAAGATGTTTCTTGAATTGTTTGTGGGATCATTAACTGGCTTTTGCTCAGTGTATCTATCATCCTGTAAAGGTTTATCAGATGTTAGAAGATCCAAGAGGCTTTCTTTACTATTAAAAGATGCATTAAGGGGCTGTGGTGCAACTTGAGGGGGAGAAGAAAAAGTAAAGTCCCCATCATTAGACTTGAAGTTAGGCTTAAATTTAAAAGTTGTCGGCTGACTTGGCTGTGCTGGTGTTGGCAGAGGTGCCTTTGATCCTTCTGCTGTTCCTGGTTGTCCAAATTTAGGCATTGCTTTTGGCTCTGCAGGCTTTAAAGTGGGTGGCGTGACCGATCGGTTTGTGAAATAGCCTGGTTTAGGCAGCGTGGGATTGGTGCTTGCCTGGGGAACACTGTAGTTGTAATAGTCATCAGCTGTACGAGGAGAAATGAGTGCAGCACCAGGAGAATCAAACCGCAGAGGTGGGCCGTACATTTCCTGGGAAAACATACAACCAGAAGTGTTTTGCAGAGGTGGTGTATGCATGGGTGGTGGTTGATAGGAATATATATGCGGCTGAGGCGTAAGTCGGTTCATGCCATAGATAGGAGGCTAAAGAAAAAACAGAAAACAAGTGCTCTGCTTATTATGGTAACAAAGAGAACAAAATCTTACTGTGCTGAAGCCCATAGAATATGTGCTCTTAAAACAAAGGCATGCTTTAAACTTTAAACCTAAACTAAGTTTTAAACTAAGTTTTACCTTAGTTTAAAACAAGCAATGAAAAAGGAATATAATATGAGTGGGTTTCCTCTTCATGAAAAAGAACTTTGTAAACCCCATTTTCTTTTGCCACACAATTAAGGGGGGAATTGTTAAATGCTATCATACATACCTGTAGGAGAAACGTACACAGATAATTATATTTTTCTAGCTTTTCCTCCCAGATTCCATATCCCAAAAGTTAAGCAGGGAGACAAACTAACATTTTATCTCTAACAGTTTAAGTTCAGCAAATTCTGCATAAGGAACTGCAGTTACATCCAGCTATGTACGGAATCAAAACCAGTCAGTCATTTTCAGGAGATCACTGGAAGCAATTTAAGGAAATGAATTTATACCCACCTTTGCTGGTGTTACGTTGGTTGCAGCAGTTCCCAGAAGATACGGGGAGTTATAGGCAGGTGACTGGTTGTAGAACACAGATGGGCCAGTAGTAGCAACTAAAAAGAAACACCAGGAAGACAGTTAACCCTTTCATCTTTTCTTGTTTTCTACACACTCTTCCCAGCAATCAGTTTTTAACTGTGAATCATTAAAACATTTTAGTATTATTTTCAAAAGTATTATTTGATTAAGCTAAGCATTTAGATAAAAATTCTGCAGTAACTTGCCTGTTAATGGGGCTTCATGAAGATTTTGTGCTCTCTGATAACTGTCTGGCATTGCATCAGTTCCATAGTTTTCAGCAGGCCACCGATGAGATACATTTGTGTTAGAATTACTAAGTTTCATTTCTTGCATTTCATTCTGTGCAGACAGGGTGCCAAGCAAGAGCGTTAAGTATCTATTGCACAAGTATTTGTGGAAGAAAATATAAAGCATGATCCCCACCCTTTTTGCTATTCAAAAGCACGTTCAATCCAGAGCGTGAGGGCAATTAAAAAAAGAAAACAAACCAAGTACCTGCCAGATCACAAAAGACATGGCCATGGAGTACAAAGTACTTCCATTGTGTTCCAAAGCCAGAAAAAGCCAGTAAAAAACCCAGAACCATGTGGATAAGAATTAGGCTGATAAAAGCAGAATTATTTCTACATAAAGAAAGAGTCCCTTAGATGGGTTGCCTCAGCACTCCTGTCCAAGTCCCAAAGAGGAGCTTTTAAGCAGGAGGATTTACTCTGGTACTCATTTTAGGCAGCTATTTACAGAAAGTAATTCTAGGAACTGTAAGTTAACCCATGCTCTTATCACTAGATTCTTACCATAACTAAAAGGCCAACAGTTCTTTACTGAAATATGGTGACAGAATTTTTACCTTTAAAGCTTCCACTTGCTGACAAATCATTTGAAGTATAGATTTATGGTCTTCTGCCCACTGAGGGGGGGTTTTCGGAGAAAACTAGGAAAAGGAAACAATTTATTCATTTAAATTTTTCTCACAAGATAACAATTTCCTGAAACAATAACGGACTAACATACCTTGTAGGTCTTAGTTGGCGAAAGAGAGAACTTGGTTGGTGACGGAGTGGAATGTTTCATTGCTGAATCTACAGTTCGTGACAGACCATTTCTGAAGGCAAGACTTCCCTCTTCACCATTCTCACCAAGTTCTTGGATCACTGTATCTAACACTTCTCTCACAGTTTCAAGAGACACTGGCAACTAGAAAGTTTTTTCAAACACGAGTCATGACTGCAATCTCCCACAGAACAAGACAAACTACATTCAGAATTCTGGCTGAGCCATTCATAAGTCTTTCATTATATAAATACTAGGGGTTTTCTTCAGCAAAGCTCTTAACTTGTTAGGATTCACATAAGAAAACAACTCAAACTATTTTATTTATCCAAACTACCAAACTAAAAGACAGTGGTAAAAAATTAAAATTAAATCTTTCATCCACAGGCTAGCAAGGATACCACATGATCTGGGAGGTTACAGAAGTTACCCAGGATTTACCTTGCCTTAATACAAAGTCTGGACTAAAAAACTAAATTGAATGCAAAGGGTTTCATTTTTCAAACAGTAACCTAAGCTACTGTGCTCATTGGAACAAGATTTTAAAGCAAGAATTACTTACCTTCTCAGTAACTGACATATCTGTGGAGCTTTCTGCAATAATTTTCATCAGATAATACTTGGCTTTAAGAAGGTAAGTTTTGTGCTCTTCATGTTCTTCTGGCAGCATGACATCATTTTCTATCTCTTCTGCTTTTCTTTGGAAAATCTAAAGAACAGGATGTAGAGTATCAGTCAGAAGGAAACTGAATAAAGAGAAGCATTTCTAGGTAATGCAACTTACAAACTTACCACAGCAAGATTCCAGTATGACACCACATTCTCAATAGCTTCAAATGCTATTAAAGCATCATCAGTTTTGCCATCAACTGCATCCAACATAGCAAATGCTATCTGTGCCTCTTCTTCATATGCTGCAACCTGAAAGACCTATAAATAAAGTGAAGAAAAACTTATACCTAACAATGGAACAACATAACCTTTTTTTCCTGTAATATGGGGGGAATTCTTCTTCAAGAAAGTTAGTACTGAGGGTGTTCAGTGCCCTCAAATCATAAACACCATTTTAAAGGTAAGACCAAAGTTATAAGAAGAGAATTTTCCCCCTTTATAAAACACTATTGCCAAATCTTACTTTTGAGAGTTCCACAGTAGTAACAACATAGAATAGTATAATGTAGACAAAAATCCCACAACTATGTATGTTTCTGACACAGACCCTTCTCTTCAGCCTGGGATCAATTGATCTGTACCTGAATGTCTACACTGTGGAAGTGTTTGAAGAGAGGATCAGTAGGTTCAGAAATACTCCTCTTCTTTTTGACAGTTTCCAGCATAGGCAGAACTTTCTTCCAGTAGTAGACACTTCGTCCAATATATTCCTTCTGGTCATAGAAGGAGTTAAGGTTAATTCCCTGGTGAAGAAAAGGGAATAGATGTAGATGTTATTTCAAAAGAATTTAAGTCAAAATACTATTCCTACATATCCTTCTCCTATTTTCTTTAAGAGTTTCAAAGTCCTTGTCTGACACTAAGCAGAGCAGGTATGTAAAGATATACACGATATGTAAGTAGAAAATAATACTACAGTTTAAGACAAGAGTGCTTCATAGAGTGACTAGAACAACAAATTTGCCTGATAAAAATCAGCCATTCTTAATAATACACATTCATCCGACTCCCCATCCCCTGACTCTGTTCATAATTTAGAAAATAAACACTTTGGCTTCCATATATTTAGAAATAATCTCATCTTACTGTTTTCTGCAAGCTTTTTGCCCAGTGTATGATTAAGGCAGGTTGAAGGCCATGCTTCTCCAGTGTTCGCAGAGTACTTATGCCATGCTGCACAATAAGCCTCAGCTTTGCTGCTGTTCCTGGTCTGAATATCAGAAGAAACATTCCTTAATTAGCATTTTCTTGTTTTCATCTGCTCACATACCATTCACTTGATGAATACAGCCTGCAGCTTAAGTCCTAACTTGCCTCTAGGTTAGAAATGCATTGCTAGAAATGAAAATTCCATTTATAGAAATCTTTCAAGCATATCAACTCCCTACTACAATAAAGCCTCAATATGAGAAATATGTCAAAAAAATTTAATTTTAGAAGAATCTATAGGGAAAATTCAAGCTGCTGTAGCTCCCTAAAGGCTTGATGAAACATTTCCAAACTGGAAAAGCCTTACACTGATTTTCTTTGAAGAAGAGTACGAACAGCATCCCACCAGGATCTTTGCTTTTCAGTATAGAGTTGTTTGCACACTGGCAATGGTAAGAATTGAGGCTGATGTGCACTGTAGTGAGAATTAAACTTCTCTTGAAGTTGTAAGTTGCTAGTGAATATCACCCCAAGTAGGAATACCTGTTTTTAAAAAATAAATTGAAGTTATTAACTATCAAAAAACTTAATTTGTATGGTACCTTAAAGAAATTGAACGTTCACTTACTTCAAGGTCTAACAGGCAAATAGATTCAGGAGCATCTGTCTCAAGTCTTGATGTTTCTTGGGGCAAGTGAAAAAGCTGTTTCAACCATTTGCGCATGGGGGGCAGGACTGACATAGAGTTCCACTGCAAGCCAAGCCACACGAGGTGCTGGAGACTGCCATTGTGCAATCGAATGGCACCTACACAAAATATAAGGTTGGATGCAAATGTCAGCTTCCTGCAAGTCCTCAATGCTACTATCTGATCAAAGCTGGGTTTCACATTTCACTCTGTCAGAGTGCCCAACGATACTTTACAGACTAATGTGCATCAAGATCCCAGGTTTCACTTATGAAGGGTTACAAACTTCAGGATAGCCAAACAAACCAAGTTCAAAGTGCTCAAAGACATCAACCACTTAAGCTTCTGAGAGGATGATCCTCAATTTCCACTCTCACCTTATTCAGTCCAATAGACAAGTAGTTTTAGCAAACCTATTTACTTCTCCAAAAATCCTTAAGAAATTACTGAAGAAGCACTTCTTTACATTGCAATTAAGTATAAGTCTTTCCTATGACATTAAGGCAACTTTGGACAGCTATTCCAGATATCTGTTGCGATACAAGTATTTGTGTACCAGTACCTCCTGAAGTATCTGCAGAAGAGCTTCCGGTACACAAAGCTGTGTTGAGTTTCACAAAGTAACACTTCTTACCAATATCATATTTGTGAAGTTCCACTTGCACTGGTGCTTGTGTACTGACATTTCCAATATCATCTGTGCCAATGAAAGACCTCTCCTTAGAAGCTCCACTCTCAAACAGGCTATCAAACAATGCAAATGAGCCACTCTTGTTTGCAAATGATTCCACAATCTCTTTGAAGAAGTCTTGCTTGCCATGACTTAAGTTCAGCAGCATATGACCTAGAAAACAAAAATACCACTTCACATAAATAAAGCAGTGAACACGAGGGAAGTAGTATTTGCTATGCTGGACTGCTCTTTGCTACTGAAGGCTAGATGGGAATCAGGATTTCCCCTTATGAAACTATTCAGGTATGTTCTCCCTGTAATTAGGTCAGTGTTTCAGCACAAAGGCTTTCCAAGCTTTTAGTGACAGTAATCCCAAAGAATTTGTAAATCCAGTTCTTTAGGAAAACAAAGCCCTCTTACCATGATTATTCTAAGGGCATTGCAAGTGACCTTAAAATAAACAGCTGTAATACAAGCAGAAGTCTGCATTAATGAAATCCATTCTGAAGTAAATGAACCTTATATCTAGCAGGTTCATCTGTTTTCATCTAGGCCCTCTAAGAATTTTGTAGACTGAAACACTGGCTATACTTAGCAGCAAAAAGAACAAAGCTGATGAACAAGTTCGTATTTTCTTTCTCTCTTGGAGCTAACAATACTTGCAAAATAGCAGTGGCAGGGAGGAGTCATTTCCAGTAGATTTAACAGATAATAAAAGCTAAATTCTACCTTAGCATGTTAGAAAGTCAAAAAGGAGGAAAAAAGCCAACTACTATTGAAACAAAGAGAACACACTCTACCGGCATGCTTAAGAGGAAAAAAATAACTTTAGGTCTCAGAAACAAAATACTGTTTTGTTTTACACATGCACTCAGAATCTATAAGGTTTTACTATATATCGGAGTAATATCATTACAAGATACACAAATGTGTTCTTTAACTAATCTTAGCCTTTACAGTGAATCTGCAGCACTAAAATGGAACTATGCAGCTATTTTTTTATTACCAGACTGGCTTTTTCGATCACAGGCCAACATTTCTAGCATATCTTGTCCGGTTTGATCCCCCTTTATGAGTTTTGACTTTGGTTTAGGAACCTGGTGAAGTAAGGAGAAAATTGTTATGGGTTTTACACAGTTAAGAGCAGGACCAGTTAAACAAATCTTGAAAATTTGGAAATAAGCTTCTTTTTAGCATTACGAAGCTATAGGAAATCAGGAATTATTCATTCCACAGGTACATATAATTGTGTTGTGGTTCTGTGTGGGATGAGCAAAGAGAACAGAGAACCCACCTAAAGCACACAGATGTGCAAGTATAGCTATTAAAACTAAAACTAAGTGTACATAAGAGCAAGTACTATCTGCAATGCAAGCAATGGTATAAAAAGGACAGTCAAGGCAAAGAATTCATAAGGCAAATAACTTCGATTTATAAAATTCTGTTGTCTATGCAACAAGTATATGGGAACTATTCAATTCCTCTCCTTTCCTCCCTACAGGAATAACACTCAATGTGTATTTGTTGTATTATGAAAACGGAAATATACTGAATCAGGTTACTCTGGAAAGGGGAACAGTTGAAGGTATACTTTTACCCTATTTGTGTCATTTGAAACCTTTAAACAATTGTGAAAGAGGAGGCTTTGGTGAGTGAGGACAGAGCTCTCCTTTAGATACACAAACACTAGCTCATCTCAGGAATACAGGAATTCAACATATGCACAGCTAGAAAAGCATCAGCTAAAGGCTTAGACTGAAAAATCATTTACCTGGAAACTCAGGAGATAGCACAATGCTGCTAGTTCACACATAGCTCTCCACTGTGCCTCATTGTCCTGGGCCATTTTCAGCAGCAAAGCTCCAGCATGCATGTACAGCTGTCCTTTCATTTCCACATAGGTACGAGACAACTCGTCAGCCACACTCACATATGGTTTTACTGACTGAAGCACACGGTCAAAACTAAAATGCAGAGAAGACTCATTCTAAGCAGAGCCCTGGTAAAAGCTATAGACTGAGAATTAACTAACTTCATGAGTCAATGGTAAGTACTGTTTCTAATGCTTAAACCCAAGTTACTATAAAGTACAATTACCTCAAACTCCCAAAGCTCTCAGATTTACCAAAGTAAGTATTACCTAGATACTTAGTCTTTGTCATCACATTTTTGCACAGCTACTTTTAAAACTATTTTCCCGAACCATGTGGATAAAGTTGTTCGCAACTGCAGATTTAGAAACATACAAGAGATATTACTGACTCTGCCCTATCTTTTTGTTATCAGAAAGGTCCAAAATACTGTTTAATGGGCTCTTCAAAAATAGAAGGTACTACAGAAATACTAGTACCTGGAGATTACTGTACAATCCCCACTCAGGAGAGGGTTTCCAGAAAACAGTTAAAACAATTTTTCAGTTATTGGACAAGACTATAATGGCTGTTAGCACTGCCATGATCCGGAAGTGCTTCAAACGTGAACATCTCAAAATGCTCTAATAAATCAGAAGCATAAAACTCAACATGGTCAATGTTAGAGGAGAAAAATAAAACATACTTGGGTATTAAATAGCACTCATCCATTCTGCATTGCTTCAAATATTCATGTAAGATTAACAGACTCAATAGTATTTCTACAAAAGGCAATATAACAGCCATTATACTACTGAGGAACAAAGGTAAGTTAGTAAAAACCAGTAACCAAGGAAAAGATAATGGCAAGAAAGAAACATAGATCTTAACTAAATTACTGACTACAAACACTATTTTGTACTATTCTAGATGCACCACAGATGGCAAGCCTTTAAGCCAGCTGTAACAGCAGCAGTTTTCCCTGCAGGAGGCTTTTCGTGCTTCAGGTGATTTCCTCCCTCCCAGTCATACTATATACACAAAGCTCCTAATTACTCTAGTGTCCTGTGTTATTTAAGAATAGATTATCTAGGACAAAGTTGATACACAAGAGGTATTTTTGGCTTTTCAGTTTGACTTTTTTTGTTGCTTTGTTTGGAGTTTTTTGGGATGGTGTTTTTTTCCTATTGTCTGGGAAATCTGGATTAGTCAATTGCTGAAGTACAGAACAACTTTTCTAACTGCAGAAGGTACAAAGACCTAGGATATAAATGAGTCTTCTCCTTGGCTGTGTGCTGACCAATCAAATGCCTGTCAAAAGATAGCCTGGAGTTTACCCAGTAAGAATCACTCTTGGTAGTCAGTACAGAGAATCTCCTCTCCCATCCAAAAACAAGGTAAGCTGTGAAAAAAAAGCCTGGCAGATGTTAGGTGACCCCAAACAATTCTTAGAGGGCTTTTTCTTACTACAGATAAGTTTAAACAATACCTTTCAAGTGCCTCTCTGCATTCCTGAACATCTCTAGAAGAAAGTGTCAGTTTGACAAAGCTGGAATAGGCCAGCAGGTGATCTTTCTTGATAGTTCTCCAGTTATTTTTATCAGACTCCAAGTCTTGTAAAGATTCCAGATATTCCTAAAGAAGAAAGTTCATCACAGGATAAGGAACAGTCATCCTTCCATGAAGACAAGGGCAGTACTTCTCCAAAAGACACTAGTAGCATTTATAGCATAATCCAGTTTCACAGGTGAGACCTTAATATATTCTTCAGCAGCAAAGTTCCAGGGAACTATTTGCTTGAGCAATTTTATCCCTAATGGAACTGCTGTGTCTAACTCAGCTTTTGAAGTTAGAAACTCAATAGCTCTATAAAGCTTAATTTTAGGGAGAAAAATTCCAATTTAAAAAAAAAAACCACAAGAAGTATTTTGTAATTCCACTCGTTTCAGTAGACTTCTATTTGAAGGAGTTAAATCCCTTGAAAAATAGCTGTCAGAATAGGGACACTAAGAGAAACAGACCAGGTAAAAAGATATGGAAGACTACCACAGGATCAAAATAAGATTAAACACCTCAAATGTCTCTACAACACAGGAACACCATTCCAAGCTTGACTGCAAAGGTATTCTCTTCTCTGCCTCCTGACAATGGAGCACAGCATCCTTCAATCTGTTATTTGAACGGTAGAGTGCAACTAGTCTGATGTTTATGTAGACATCATCTGGTCTTGCATAAAGTTCTGCTTGAATCAAGTCAAAAAGCTGATTCCATCCATCTTCACCTTTACAATCCAGTAACTGCTCCTGTTGAAACAGGAAGGCAACATTAGTATTTCATTTCCCACCTCAGTCTTTTGAGCAACTACAGTACTAGACAACATTCCTTCCTCCACTACATAGACTACAATCTAGCTAGAGTACTCTTAATAGCTTTCAGGTATTACATGAAGTTTGATGAAGCACTCAAGTATTTTAAAATGTACATGACTATCAGACGAAAAATCCTCAGAAGAATTTGCCTCTTATCAAGAGTAAGAAATGCTGCTCAAAACATTTGGTTCAGTGACACTGGACCACGCCATTGACAACCTTGCGTAAAAAAAAAACCCAGACACCTTGAGACTTCAATGTCCCTGCTGCCCAGCTACACAAAATTAACATACCTGTGCAAAACTGACATTGCATGGCAAAGTATCTGCATGGTATTTGAGAATTACAGCATTTCTCACACTCTGCAGAAATGATCACAATACCGATTTAAAGACAAAAAAGCAGAGCAAAGCAAGAAAGTCTAAATTCACAGACTGGCTACCTTCCTGCCAGTGACACAACGGAAAGAACAAGTGACCCCTATCTAGTCTTTAACTTCTTGTCTGTGATAAATAATTTCTCAGCATTTTGGAAGAGAATTAAACTTGAAACATTAGAAAGGGTATGAAAGCATGCAGCTGAAGCTTCCTTTAAAAATGGACAAAAATGTCAGACTAGAAAGAGTGTGACATCTGAATAGTTTTAATATTAAAGATGCTAAAATAATTTAGCCAGAAAGTTTTTCTTGAAGTGACATGCCAAAGACACTCCAGACAGGTGCTGAAAGTTTGTTCAAGCCATTGAACAGAGGTAATTTTGAACTTACCTTCAACCTGTAAATAGCAGGGCTCCCAGGAAAGAGCTTAGCAGCTCTGTCAACCCAATATTTTGCTCTTCCATCAGTAATATCATTATTGCATAGTAACTCTGCAATCTTCAGTACCAGATCTTTCTGTGTTGGGTTCAACTCCACAGAACGCTATTTTTCCCCATGCAGGAACAGAAGTAAAAAAAAAAAAAACAGCAACCTTAATTTAGTATCCACATAGAACAGGGGTAACAGTTACACCCCCATAGACATCTCCAGCTATTCAAATTAGTTACATCTATAAATACAGAACACATAAGAAAAGCCTTTCTACATCCCACCACTGGCTTACAGAACCCAAATAGAACTGCTGAAATTCAGGAAAGCAAAAGAGAAGTAATGCAAACTCCATTTCCTCTGCATTTATCACTAGCTACTGCTATACACGGACAGCAAGACTATATGGACCTCTAGTCTAGCCAGGTGTAAAAATTAAAAAAAAAAAAAAAAATTAAGACAGTTTAAGAAGTGTGATAACACTTCATACATGGAGTTGTATTGGCCAAACTTCTGAGCATATCTTTCTCTTCAAAACCAGAACAAAGGCAACCCAACTGGAAATGACATTTATATGCTTGCCTAATCAAAATTAGATTTGTCCCTCCCTTCTGCACCTGCCCTCTTTAAAATCAACTAAACAAAAAACACAGTAAGCCTAGCCTTCTAGTAGCAACTAAACTCCAGCTGTCATCACAGTTTGCATTACAGGATTCTACAACAGCAGTCCAAGAGGCAATGCATGACCTGGGGAGAATTTAACAACAGGTAACACAAAGATAAAGTCCAGAAGAAAAAACAAAGAAGTAACTTCAAAATATACTACAGAAGCAAGCAATATCGAGTGAAGAATCCTCTCCGTAGTACTTCATCTGTTTCCCATTGTCAAATGTGTATGACAAGAGTTTTCCCAGAAACATGTTTTCTTCTATGGATTTTAGAATGTTCAGCCACAGAAAGGTTTTAGAAGTCCTTTTACAAAGGAATAAAGCAGAACATTAGAGGTGAATGTAGTACTTACCTTGTAACACCCAAAAGCTTTTTCTATGTTATCCTCAGCTTCATAAATTTGTCCAAGAAATCTGTGTGCTTTGGGATCTCTCTCTTGTACGTTGAGGTACGTAGATATATATCTATGAAGGGGGAAAAAGTCAGTTACTTACTTGACCAGTATTTTTCAGTGACACTCCCCCTCCCACCCAAGCTCTAATGGCAACTTTATCTGCCATACAGGACACACAGACATGTTTTATTCTAGATGCTTTGGCCAGACCACAAAAGTATAGACACATTTTGTTCCAGACACTTCGTTAGGACCTTTAAGTAAGCAGCAACGTGGTTTATACCTGTACAAATGCTACTTACTCACCCGTCAGTATTTCTGTTGATTTTAAAAAAACAGAAGCAGGTGCTTGTAGAAATGCTGAGAACTACTTAAAACAACGAGCAAAAAACCAGCCAATTCATCCAGGTAAGTTTTTTCAGTAGTACCACATAAACAATCTTCTTTTAAGTTACTGTTTTACAGAGATTTAAATAGCACTCAGTGTCCACATTGACTACTAGCTTAAAGCAGCATGATAGTCATCTTGGTTTCTCTGGTCTACTTCACATAGCATAGCTTTTCTTTTACATTTTACAGTACAAAAAAACAAATGTCCATCAATGCATGTTACCTTTTAGCAAGTTCATATTCTTTTATTTCAAAATACAGCTTAGCAAAGAGGAATCCTTTCATCGATTTCTGAAGGAGAAAAACCATGACAAACACACTTTAGACATTTGGTACTTCAAAAGGAATTCCCTAACGAGTGACCTTTCTTTTCAGCAATGCCTAATACTCTGAACATGATGCTTCGTTATCAGCTCAAATCCACTGATCATATATAAGGTTTTGTTTCTGAAAGATGTAGGTTTAAGAATGAAAAGAATAAAACTTTTAGCTCTAAAAAGGCTACTAGGAAGATAGAGATTACAAGAGAAGAAAATGACAAGCCTTTATACACATGGTATCTCATACATCACTCATTAAAGAGAGTGGAAGAATAGGGTCACCCATATTTAGTTTATTCCTTTGCAATGTAGCAAAGAAAAAAGATATTCAACAAATCAAGAGAGATCTGTCATTTAGCCCTGCTGTAGTGTACTGTCATTAGACACTACTGTTTAAGTATACTTGAGGCAAAAGCAACTTCTGCTTAAGTCATTGTCAGTTTTGGGTAGGAAATGCATTTATGCAGTAGTTTATTTCTGACTAAAATAACTTTAACATACACACCCTAAGAACAAGAGGTGAAACATCTGCAAAGGTATTTTTTGGAAGGTAGAAAAAAAGGAAGTAACAAAGAAGCCAAGGCGGCAGAAGCATGATCAGGAAGAAAAGTGAGAGGAGTGAGTTAAAGAACTGACAAAGTTACAAGTAAAAAGGCAGAAGTAAACCAGACAAATATAAAGCTTGAGCTCTCAATATCAGTTCAGAAACAATTTTGCTTTCGAACAAAGAAATATTGGAGCTAGTTACATCTATTCCACACAAATTTTGAATTTATTTGAATTCCAAGTCTCTCTTCCTCTCTCACCACTGTTATTCATGCAAAATTTTAAGAAGCAGTTAAAAATGAAAGCAGGCCTCCTAGGACACCTCAAGTTTCCAGACTGTATTTTTGAAGCTTTTGAAGGGGAAATACTGAAGGATGTCAGAATGGAGCTGCATTTGGCATTTTCTTTTAAACATGGATGAAAAGAAACCTCAAAATACATGCTTTGCAGCCTTATAAGCACCCCCCTCCTTAACAGAAATCAGTAACATTTTCCACCAGTGACTGTGCTTATTCAATTAGTTGTAAGCATTACTTATTAAAAAAAACAAAACAAAAAGCAAGTAAATATGCACTAACTGGTCTTAAGCACAACAGGAGAGGATTTATTTTGTTGCTGAGCTCAGAAGGAATATCAAAACAATTAAAGAGCACCTATGATTCTGAGAGTCATGCCCTTGACATTGGCTGCTCTAAACAGCACCCAAAGCAATTAAGCCACAGAACAACTTTGTTGCTGTTGGGAAAGAGATACAAATAATGATGACGTACACAGTTCCTGCATAAAGGCTCTACTGCATAATGGTGAACACGGACGTATTCACACCATACAACACAGTGCTGAATATTCTAACTAAAAAAAAAAAAATAAATCAATTCAAGAGCAGTAGAACAGGATCTTTCAGGATTAAATAGCTCCCATGAATTGCATGACTGCTCACTGTGATCCTTCTCCAGATATAATGAAAAATGGTAACAAGTTGTGCAGAGATCCTCATTCTTCTGTCCAGTTACTAAAATACAACAGAAAGATTATTTTATCCCAGTTCCTCCACGCCTAATACTGCTACAAAAACAGGAACATTAATGACACAATACATAAAACTGAAAGTGCTTCACATGTTCCTTGTTCAGATTCTTCTGAAGAAACGTAACTCAGGAATCTTTTTCTGAGAAACGAAACTCGGGAAACACAGGAACTAACCTCTCACAAAACCGAAGAAGTCTGTACTCAGAGAACTGGTGGACTCTTCAAAATTACACTAAGGCTTACCAGTTGTAAAATACAGGTGCACAGCTCTAGTAAACCACTACTCTCAGTTAGGGAAAGCATCTCCAGTACACAAACCCCCTTAGCTCTTCCTCAGCTTCCCCTACCTCACTCGATTTACACAGACCCTGCGTAATTACCCGCTCAGAAATACTCCCAAAGACACCATAACTCACAGGATATCAGAACAGTCAGTAAGGGAAGAGACCTCCGGAGATTATCTAGTCCAACACCCTGCCATGTCTCGGTCACATAGGGCAGGTGGTACAGGTGGGATTTGAGTGTCTCCAGAAAGACATCTCACCAGAGAGGAACCGTTTATCCTCTTACCGCCACGGACGAGGACGGGCCAAACAGACCAAGAACCAGCTCGGAGGCGCCGAGCTGGGCGCGGTGAGCCCGCGGAGAGCAGCCGGCCCCGGCAGAGCACGGGCAGCGAGCGCAGCCGCCCCCCGGCCCCGGCAGAGCACGGG
>VZTB01008047.1:638146-683684 GCA_013397245.1 Thryothorus ludovicianus | reverse complement strand
AGCGCAGCAGCGCCGCGGCCGCCGCGCGTTACGCAAGTTCCCGCTCAGCCGCGCGGCGCGCGCAGCCCCGGCGCGTGCCCGGCCCCCGCCCCCATCAACGGCCGGGGGGGCGGGGCCTGCCCTGGCCTGCGCATGCGCACGGGGCGAGAGGGGGGGAGGAAAAATGTCATGGAATATGGTGAGAAACCAAGGTTTGGCATTTCCCCACCTAAAACTACAGTAAACTCATCTCAGTTATATATAAAAGTATATACGATGATACTATATTCATCACCTAAATAATATACTATAAATCTATATGTGCACGTATATGTGTGTATATATTTAGATAACAAATTTTTACCTAAACCTAATTAACAGTTCTGGCACCCTCACCATAGGAAGGATGTAGACCTGTTGGAGCAAGGCCAGAGGAGAGACTCGAAGTTGCCAGGAGGAGTGGAGCATCCCCGTAGGAAGAGGAGGGTGAGGAAGTTGGGGCGGTGCGGGTTGGAGAAGGATCCATGGAGGTTCCTCACAGCAACCCTCCAGTGTCTGAGGGGCCCGCAGGGGAGCAGGAGGGGTCTCTGTCTGGAACTGCGGTGATAGGACATGGAGTAATGGGTACAATGAAAAGAGGGGCAGTTTAGGTTAGATACAGGGAAGACATTGTTCACTGCGATGGGAGTGAGGCAGTGGCACAGGTTGCCCTGAGAGGTTGTGGGTGCCCCATCCCAGGCATGTTTCAAGGCCAGGTTGGATGGAGCTCTGAGCAATCTGGCCTAGTGGGAAGTGTCCCCCATGGCAGAGACTTGGCACTACATCTTTAAAGTCTCTTCCAACCCGTAATATTCTATGATTCTATATTTCATGGTTCAGAGCAATTATAAATTTAATCTACAAGTAAGATGCTGTGATCTTCTTACTGAGATCCAGTCCTCTAGAAAATGAGTCTCCAAATATTGTAGCAGTCGTGGTGAGAAACCCTTTTTTCCAGGCACTGTGGATACTACAATTAAACAATTAAGCTCTAAAACACAGCTGGGAACGTGGACTAAAAGATGGACCAGCAACCCTCAAGGCAGGACAGATTTGCAAGTTGTAGTTTTACAGGTTTGGTGGCTTGAGGATGAGCCCTGTGGTAAAATTCCCAGCAGGAAGCCTCAGATTCTACTCACTGGAATTAGCCATCTTTCCTGCCAGTTCAGATGCTTTGGTCAAAATGAGGCCACTGGGCCATGTCTCTGAAGAAGTGTAATTAAAAATTTCTCCCATTTTCAATCTCAAACAACCCATTGACAGTCACAGGATTCCTACTACACCTGAAATATACTGACAGCCCCACAGCCCTTACCCTCTTTGCAGGAAAAATAAGGAAACATAGCCAACTTTTCCTTTAAGACCAGCAACATCCATGTAAGACTCTGACTGAAAGAATTAATCTTCTCTTTTATTATTTCTTCTATTAATGGTGATTTATTTAGACATTGGATTTAATTCCACAACAAAAAAATATTTTTTTTCTCTGTACTTTTTAATGGTGTGCCTATGGATGGGATTATCAATTTATCTTCACCTACCAAGCTAAGTAATAGAGGTGTTGGTGCTGGTCCAGAGGAGAATATTGGCGTTTACTTGAGTCACTGGAGAACATTACTGTGCTTCAGCTGATGGGGAGGCATGGGAAATTGCCTTCATGTAGACCAGGTGCAGTACTTTGGCACTGGTCACTGTCTCACCCATGGCTGTGGATGGGTGCTCTGGAGGTGGCACCCCCTGTGTTGTCCCCGGTGGTCACAGCAGCAGGCAGGCCAGCACTGACTCGAGGGCTGTCCCTGCAGCCTGACTGTGCTCCACAGCTCGCTGCCTGCCCCTTGGGACTGAGCACTGAGCTGGCAGCAGAAGGGCTTCAGGCTCAGCATCCCCTGGGCTTTCTGCAGTGCTCACTACTGTCGCCCTGACCAGGCTTTCCTCTCATGCCCACGCAGAACTGATCCGTGCAGCAGAAAGGGACAAACCTTCTGAGGCATCCATTCCCAAATCCCAGGCTCACAGATTCACAGACAGACTTTATAGGGGTCATGGATAGAAAAACAGTACTAGGCTCTGCCTCTTTTAGGAAAGCATGTGCAGCTACACAAAAATATTTATAATACTTTGGGCCAGGAAGTGAGCTTCAACGCCAGACGTGTAATTGTCCAGGCTGCCTAATTGCTAGCTTGCTCCCTGGCTCTGCTTTGAACTGCTTTTAACTAATCCTCTTCATTACAGTGTCCAGAGGTATTATACCAATGACAGTTCATGCCAAGAGAGCAGTATGGATCTACTCCCCAGCTGAGGTAGGACTCCAGTAATAGTAGTTTCACCATGAGGGTGATGAAGCACTGAACATACTATCCACAAAGGCCTCTGAAATCTCCTTCCATGGTGATGTTCACAGTTTTGCCAAGCACGACCTTCTGCACTGATGCAACTCTAGTCAGACCAATTCTGAAAATATTCAGAAGAATCAAGCTATTCTTTATGAAACAAGCTGTGGTTTCTTTTATGAATCTTAGAACTATGTACAGACACATGCCTTTAGGAAAGGCATAGATCTCCTTTAAATAAGGATAACAAGAAAGTATTTGCATAGTCACAGGTAAAAGCTCAGGGATCCAAGAGAGCCTTACTGCTTTTCCCACCCATCTCAAGCATTTATTTCAGAGGCAATACAAGGTTTAATAACATGGCCTTTATTGATGACACAGGAAAGCAGATGTTTTAAAGTAACTAATTTTTCATAAACAGGAAAGAAAATTTTACTTCCTGCTACATAATTACAGACAATTTTTTTAAGTCACCAATGTACAAAAATAAAAAAAAATGTTTGCATATTTCGTACCATCAAGAAGACCTAAGTAGTTTTATTTTCTATAAGAAAGGGAAAAACAAAACAAATTTGCATGATAGAACTCAATAGTATAAAACAATTACATGTATGTTATAAAGAATTTTGATTATTTGTAAGCTCAGTCGTTGAGGATGGCTAAAGAAGTAGATCCTAGCAGGATCAAACCTTGCATATTTACACTCAGAAGTGTAAAAGTAATATTGCCAGTTAATTGAAATACACATTTTCAGTATTCTGAAAATCAATGAAGTCTAGGAGATAACTTTTAAATGCAGATGTTCACATTTCAAATAAAATACTTCTTGCATCCTGTATAATTAAGGCAAAGTATGTTATCTTTTGAAAATACCTTCTATATAGTTTCTGCAAAAATATGAAATAAAATATAAAACTATATATATTTAATGGTATGCTGTTATGTATGGTCCAGCAGAATAAGGCACAAAAAGTAAATAGAATGCAAAAGCATATATAGAACTTAATGTGTTATTTTAAGTGGAATATAGCAAAATTCAAGTAGTTCTGAGTATGCTCATTTCTTGCAATAGGAATACATTTTTTATATAAGTATCTCGTGCTAAGCCTAATGTGGGAACATTCATCATGTAAGCATAATCTATCATTTTTATAATTTTATGTATGTCATTTGTACAGTGGCTATATTTAGAAATCTGATGGTTTTCAAACCATCAGAAACAAGGCTCATTAAAGAGACCACTTGGCCTGAAATCCAAGTGTGAATTTTAACATGAGGCAAAGTATACTGGTTTCCTGCCCAAATCACTTGAGCTGGGCAAGTTTTGTCTGCATGCTTAATGCAAAGGTTAATATTTTCATTAAAATAAATGACAATACATGTCCCTAAAGTTGGGCACATTTGCAAAGTTTGTTTTCACAGGTGGTGTTCACAAGCAAATTTTCTCTCTCTGAAGAGTTCCACAGAGAATTAGTGTACAGAATGGGCCACCTGCATCAGTACAATGGCATTATTGGTCAGAAACCTTTCAGGTGAGCTGGTATTTATTTTGGAAATACGGTCTGTTTGTCAACAAGTAAGCATACATGTATAGAGAACAGAGAATCTTAATATATTTTGGGTTCATAGGAGGCATGCATCAGCATTTGTTGTCTGACTGCAGCCTCAAAGGAGCAACTCCCCCCTTCCCACCAAGTAGTATCTATAAGATTTTCACAAAGGAAGAGGAGAGCAGATGAAGCCTTTACTTCCTTCCTAAAGTTTCAGCTAATTTCTTCAGTCTTTTCTTCAGCTCTAGAGGAAACTTCTCGTAACATTTTTTGCAGACAGGCTTCATATCAAACTCAACAAATTTATTCCTAAAACAACAAAGCATAAGAAACAAAGTTTTAGCAGATGAGATAGTGAAAAAAAGAACAAAAAAGAAATCCCCCGTTAAATGTGCACAAGCAAAAAATTAACCCCCCAATTCATATAAATATGTTAAATTACTTTTACAAGTTATATATACTGTAGACAGTGATTACAATAACCTGTTGAGTAAGTTATGCAGACTTTACCCAAAAGCCCATATTTCTTAACTGTGCAATTTAGAAAGCCTTTCAAACCTAGGTGTGGACTAAACATAAGGTAATGCAATAACAAGTTAGCATTTCAAGCTGCAGTTGCGTGAAAGATGTTTTGGTTTTGACTGCCATAAGTCCATGCAAAAGTGCAAAAACAAAGCCTCCTTAGGACTAACCAAAGAAGAAGGGAGCAGAGGTGGTGGTGAGAAGGAAAAGAAGTTTACAAGCAGATTGGCTTTTTCTTTTTCTGCTTCTCTTTATCCTTTGCTTCACGTTCCCGTTTGGCAAGTCGTCGCTTAAATTCATCTGGCATTTTCTCATAACAGTGTTTGCAGACAGGTTTTAGATCAATTTCAACAAACTTATCCCTTTAGAGTTAAACAAGAAAAAATAAAGGATGGAAAAGGAGAACAGTTAGGAAGATTAACTGAAGGAAGACCTGAAGAGACAGCTGAAAGAGATGGAAAGTACTAAGTAGAGCAAGAGGAAGAAAGAGGCACTTATTTCCTCGATGCTGCTCACACGTTTTTCATACAGTAACAGCTGCTCTACAGCACCATCTGCACTTTGAAGAGAGCCACTGATATGTGTTGAAGACATCACACTTATCCATCAACTTACTTGAGGGTTAACTTAGTGTTGCAAGTTGAACAAGCGAAACAGTTCACACACCATGCCTTATTCAGAGCAGACACAACTAGGGAGATGGGAAAAAAGAAATCATTAGCCTTACCAATAAAAACAAAAGCGATTACAAAAATGTTAAGCTTACATATTCATGAGGTATGAAGAATAGTCATTGATTCTTGTATCAAGTATTATGGACAGTAGCAATAACATGGCCAGACTGGTGAGGCACATTCTAGAGTGTAATGAAGCAGGATTGTGAAGCACTGATACAGCTATCTCTGAGGCAAGACCAGCTTAACCTACTTCTGCCTCCTATTTTTCACTTCCACTTCATCTCATATCCAGCTGATCTCAGGCAATGGTTCTGTGAGGCCAGGTTCCAACCTAATCAGGAAATGCTTCCAGCTGGAGAGCAATCCAGCACAGTTGTGTTTGTTTTCAGTTTCATTTCTCAGATGCAGTTCAGACTGCACTGCAATCAACAGTTGCACTTGCCCAGCTGAAGAAAATAATGTGAAGCCAGTATCCAGACACTGCTGGTAAACGAGCACTACTAAGGTGAAAAAAAAAATTGACTTTTTATTCTTTGCGTTGAAGAGAAAGTAACTATTTCCTATTTGTTCTGTAGGTAAATCTAGTTCCTGTTCTTTCTCTCTTTCAGTACAGCTTTCCAGTTTTCCCTGCCAAAAGTTGCCTAAGTTGGAGAATGTGGGACAATATTTTTCTTATAATGTTTTTCTCTCAGTATTTTGTCAACAATAAGGAGAACCAAAGCATTGTCATGCAGAGGGTTTTTCCTGCACTATGGGGCCAGCATATCCACAGATACACAGTTATTCCACTACTTTCCAGAATAATACTAGACAGGTGAAAGTCTTTGCTCCCAAGAAACTTCAGTAATGTAGTCATAGAAAAACCCTCCTGAAAAACTGCTGCTACAGGTATTTGTTTCACCTGAAAGAGAACAATACTGGATGCCAGATTTGTGACAGCTGACTGAAAATTGGTGTGCAGAAATGAAAGAAGAAATGTAACTGAAGACATACACTGAAAATAAAGAAATTAGTGTATACTGCATTATTTTCAGTTCAGAGACCAAAACTTACAATATGGGTGTTGGACTGTATGGTGAAAGGTTGTGATTATGTAGAGTCATACAGAAATGTAGTTATCAGAATTCTAAGTTCCATTTCTGCTCATTCAGTGGAATTTTCCTGAAAATAAGGACTCTTTCCTCCTAAAGCATTTTGGATTGTCATTCTGCAGGCATAGTGCAGTCCAGGAAATGTAGGGAGAGCTCATCTACAGAATGTACATCTTGCCCTATAGTTACATGACTATAAACTAGTTTATGTCTATTTTTAAATGTTAGAAGCTTCCTCCCACTTTGCTAATGCCTTTGGCTTAGGTGAGGCTAACATAGTATTTACTTTGGACAGGGTAAATAGGCACATAATGTCATATTATTTCAGGTAGAATAATTTGCTTTTGGCATTTTATCAGAGCTAGTTATCAAAAAAACCCTCAAACCCTTCTTCCAAAAAACCCAATCAAACAATAACATAAGAAACTAATTACTTGCAGTTCTGCCTTTACAGGACATATATTTGCAAGTATGATCATTCCTGGGTTTGTGACATTATCATAAGCCTAGATTTTCAAAAGACGGGTGCTTGCAATAGATAGGAAAATATCTCCAGGATTCAAATGGACATAATGGAAACAGGGAGTTTTAAAAGAATTCCTAACAGTGCCCCCCTATGTCTTTCAGTATCTAAATATTTTTTTCAAATTTGGCTCATGATCCACCAATTCACTTGTGGAGATGCTTGTTTGCTCCTTCTTGGCCTTGCATGTGTTCTTTTTTGAAGGTGGTGTGGCAGGCAGCCACTTCTGAGCATCTTCTATCATCCCTGGCCTCTGCATGTCACTGAGGGGTTTCACAGTTCTCTTTGGCCATGGGGTCTTCTACCATCATGAAATGATGGTAGGTTTTCCTACCATTTGGTCTCTGATTAATCAGCTGTAATTTAATTTCTGGTCAAGAGAACAGCTGGTTTTGTTTTAATGAAAACCAGGCTACTTCCCCCTTACTTTCACTTTTAAAGAGAACTTTTATCAAAAAGGAACATTAAGGAAAAAGAAAAGTGCTTACCATCTCCTTCAATCACACGGTTGCAATGGAAACAAACATCACCAAATAGCTAAAGAGGAAAGAGAAGTAATAAATTTTTAATATAATGATTTTATTAAGGGTAAATTTTCAAACTAGCAAAATAATTATATTTCATATAACTATATGGGCACAACTGCATTCCTGTTTATTCCAGTGAAATAAAGAGAATGCTGGCAAGTCTGGTTTGGTTTCCAAAGTACATTTTGCATCATCTCATCTCAAAAAGAGTCTTGATAATATTAAACACGAAAACATTTATCTACCTTTGATTCTCTATAAGTATGATTTTGTTTTAAGATTTCTCTAATCCTGAAGATTTGAAATACAGCAGTTGGTGTCATTTACATATTGTTACTAACAAGAAAATGTAACATTTGGACTTCCATGAATAACTAAAACAATGTATTACTGTAATTGTAAGAAAATTTTATCTTTATGAAAAAAAAAAAGGAAAATTTGAACAAAAAAATATTAATTCTTTTTCCAGGCTTAGCATTTTCCACAATGTAACCTAGGAAAAGACATCCACTCTACATACAGCTCTTGTCTTGGCCCATCCCAGCTGCAACACTATTGCTATGAACATCACAGCATTCACAGTCTGCAAGTGTGCCAGCACCAATCATCTGCCCTTCATCACTACTGACCAATTAAGAATCCATCTGTAATTAGCAGATGCCATACAACTCCCAAGTGTAACCCCTCCTCGTGTATTTATGTCAGCAAGGAAGGGGAATTGAATACAACACAGGTGGCTTCCGAAGAAAGATGTGTCTGTGCACTGTGGGGCTGGACTCGCCATCCAAGGGAATCTGGAGAGGGGTGCCGCTGCCACATGTACCTTCTACATAAACGCAAGTGGTCACTAGAGGGTGTCTTCTGACAAATTTAGTGCTTGGAAGAGTTTATGAACCCAGTGCCTGAGCAACGGTGTATGTCTACACACGGTGTCTTAGAGCAGCAGCTGAAGGGAAACCCAGCCACTCTCTGGAGCTCCAAACTCGGTGAGTGAGTGGCAAATCTTCTTTAACTTCTTAGGAGAGATTAGCTGTCATTAGCTGCACAGACATGTCAAAGCCATAACAGCTCTACTTAAGTGCCACTAAGCTTGAAGAACAATTTGATACTGATTGTCCTGGCCAGCCTTTGTGAAATACCTGCAGTTTTCTTTTTTAATGCCACACAGATGAATAGGGAAACCTGTATAAATTAAATGCAACAGAACATATGCTAATTGCCATTACACCTAGAGGTGTCTTTAACAAAACAGAAGAATGTCCATGGTTTTCCATCTCTATCTAATTTGTGAGTTTACGAATTAATGCCATTTTTAAAAATATGCAATCTTACCTGATTGTAGTGGGTTTCACAATATGCCAAGCCTTTTCTCTCATAATGACGATGACCCAGGAATGGCTTTTCACATTTTGCACAAACAAAATGCTACAAAGAAAATTACAATACATTTTTTTTATCTTTTGGAAGTAATGTTATTTTTTCTGGAAAGCAAACTAACCATCCATGTCCACTACTTGAACATGGCTGAAGTCTACTGAGCCATCTTGAAAAGCAGAGTTAAAACTTTTGTTTCTACATTTAGACCATTAAAATAGTATTTCTTTTAATGTCTTCAACATTTCAATCCAAAAGTTACAAAACAAAATCAAGCAATGGATTCTCATTTTTTATCAATGAACAGAATTAAGAGTTATGAAACAATTAGCATTATCATTATACCCTTGTGAAGAAAGCATTTCCTAGAGGAGATTTTCAAAACAACAGAAAGAATAAACAATTTATGTAATTAAAATGGAAGATGTGGAACTAAATCTTGTATCTGGCCTTGAAATACAAACTCTCACGTGATCTGTTAAAGAAATAGGTACCTAAGGGTATTATGATGCTTAGTAACATCGTTGCCACAGATTTGACTGCCTTTCCACATGTACTGCTTTGAGCTCTGAAATTTTATTTTGTAAGCACCTTGCTGGGCTTCTTTTGGTTACTGATTTTAGTTTCACAGTCAAAGCTCTCTGTAAGGTGGCAAGTAACTCCTATTTCACAGTGGAAGACTGGCCACAGTAAGGTTGGAGAAGGCTTTTATAATCATTGCTGCAAACTTTGAGAATCCTTTCATTGAAATTGATCAGCAAAGTCACAGATAAATATGCTAAGGTTTACATTTGTAAGAGAGATTGCATAGCATCTGATGTTTACCTCCACATGCCATTGTTTGCCCATAGCATTCACCACACGGCCTTCAATTGGTCTCCTACATGCCCCACAGATGGGGACACCCATTTTGTCATGGCAGGGTAAGCAGTAGAGTTCTCCTTTCAGCTCACGAGCATCAGCAGTAAGTTCCTTCCTGTTCAGAAGTTAATGAATTGAGCATGAATAAAGGCACTCAAAAATGTCAACTCTTGCGAGTTTCTACTCTCAAGCAAAAAGTGAAAAGTCAAGTGAAAAAAAGAATTAGCATTTGATTTAGAAATTATATTTATACTACAATAATGCAGCAGCATCAAATATGAAATAGTTCAACACAGACCACAGTAAGCTAAGAACAGGCTGCAAAGCGAGGTGCACCGAGTTTCTGACTGAGCTATTGTCATTCTGCTTAAGCAGCACAATCTCTGTGTGAAGGCTGCATGTTTGGTTTATATTCTGGCACTTATCACCAGTTTA
Source organism: Thryothorus ludovicianus (assembly GCA_013397245.1). Classification (NCBI taxonomy): domain Eukaryota; kingdom Metazoa; phylum Chordata; class Aves; order Passeriformes; family Certhiidae; genus Thryothorus; species Thryothorus ludovicianus. The sequence continues at coordinate 673,776 of VZTB01008047.1, read as the reverse complement.
TTTTAGATTTGCATAACTGCAACCGAAAGTAAAATGTAGTCCTCTACATCTAGTTACATTTTTCTTGCATCAAACATCAGAGAAAGAGTACAGACCTACATAAGCTAGGCTTATTCATTTCCCATTGCAGAATCTTATAAACTCTACTTTTTAGTAATTTGCATGGTTAGATGATGAGAACAGTTAAACCCTAAAAGCGACCATTATCACAAATACTCTCAACAGGTTGCCACTGATAGAACACTACATACTGTTATACAAATCAGCCTTTGCTATGGCACTGAAATAGCAGCTTCCTTTGCAGCAGAAATAAACTAAGAATCCATGCTATGTCCTGCAATGCTCCAATGCTCATCCTACATCTCTGCATCAGTGCAGGATGTAGAAATGTGCAGTTTCATGTGCTGTGGTTGCAGAAAATGATAAAATGAGATAGGAGAAGGCTTCTGAAAAAGACAGGCTTTAAAAAGAAAGAAGAAAGTTTGGATGCTGTTGAACTAAAAAACAACTTAGGCAAGACAGTAATTCAAGCAACAAAAGGAACCACTTGTCTTCCCCTCCCCACAGAATAGTGAGCTATCATTTCACTACTGTAGAAATGGTATCTGTGTCGATACTTTGTAAGGTAGCCCTTGTCCTGCAGAGTCCAATCTTTCTTTAGTCCCCAGAGATCAGCTGTTGTTTGGCCACCAAGCCAAAAGCAGTAACACACATGTGGCCACAAGACATCCAAACCCTACCCCCTCTTGTCAGCTGTACAGGACAAGTTTCCACTTTAAATTGGTGAAGCAAATAAGCCCAGCATTTTCCTGTTCCCCTTTGTAGAACTCAGGTTACCCGCAGTTTGCACAGTTGAAATGATCAGGGTGATAAGGATCATTTTTGAATATGAGAGGCTGTTCATCAATAATGGCATGACACTTCTGACAAATGTACTTTCCCAGGCCTCTGGCTTTTTCCCTGTTATGGCAAGGACGGCACAGATGTCTGAAATGGCATAAAAAAAGAGAGGTAAGTAGTGCTACCATGTACTACAATGCAAAATATAAACCAAAAATCTCTCAGAACCTCATTTCAATCAGCTCTTTTTTGAGTCCTGTTTAAACAACTTCCTTGCTAAGGCAAATCAAGTTCAAAGCACTGTCAGGTTCAGGGTGATCATTTAATTTTTTGTCACCACAGGAGTATCGTTTCTTCAGCTCAAATGAGTTAAAGCTGTATTGAAACACAGAAAACAAAGTTTCTTGCTAATGAATGTTTCACTTCCAAAATTTAAAAAATTTAGATTGGAAGCTGTATGAGCACATAAGTCCTACGTCTGTAGATAATGCTGTATATTTTATTATACATAAGAAGGCAATGGCCATATAATCCACTTGTAAAACATTCTTTTGATCATAGCTGGTAAAAATATCCTACTCTGTAAAGGGTCCTATTGACCATTAAGCAATTATTAATAAATATGTTTCCAAATTAGACCAAAATCAGAGGACAAAGTGGGAAAAAGAAAGTAAATATGTTAAAAAAAAAAAAAAAAGACAATGCTTCTGTATCTGAATGTTTTCTCTCTTATTACGTATAACAATAACCCCAAAAGGTCACTGGGTAAAGAAAATGTTTGCCATGAAACTTAGTGTTGAAACAGGCAAAATGTTACTTTTTTATGATATCCCATCTTGGTTTTGTGATGCATGATTAGACCTTCTTATCACAGGAAATACTTCAGTTGCTCCATCAAAGCTGGAAAATTACAGAAACCAAAACCTCTCAGTCCTGCTATTAGTTCAGTTCATTTATGGTCAGATAACAGAAGGAAGGGTGGAAATTTACCTGCCAGCATTCTTGACAAATCCAATATCAGCCAGTACTATATGGCAGATATCACAGCAGAAGCACTCTGGATGCCAGCTGTTGTTCATGGCTTTAATAACACGACCAATAATGAACTCACCTGTAAGGAACACAACACCAGGATGTAAAACACCATACTAGACAAATATAAAAGTAACTCACAAGAGAATCATTACAATGACTACAATCATCATTCCTTTCCTTACCCCAAAATCTGGTAGGACACATTGTTTTCAATATTGCAATTCTGATTCCAAACCCTTTGTTTGTTGTTTTTTGTTATGGTTTAAAAGAAAACATTTTTGCTGATGGAGGACTTTCTGCTATTTACATACAAGTCCCTCTACAAGCACACTCCACCTTCTCTCTGCAATAATACTATTTTGGTCCCTTTGCTGGTTTTACTTATCTGCTCTCAAGCTGTTTATGGAGTACTTAATATAATAAGAGCTTTCTTGTGTCCTAATCATTTTTCTCCTTCTTTTCTTTAAGAGTATGATAATTTTAACTTGCCACATACAAAGCAGAGATTGCTACTCCACTAGGACCAAGCCTTGAAGGAATTCTACACTCAAGGCACAACAGAACTGAGCTTGGGTGGCTGTAAAAAAACTCCCATGCCAAGGTGCAGTGAAGCTGTAAAACAATCAATCCAACACACACAACTTCTGACCCACCACAAGGAGTCCTGTCCCATAAGGCATTAAAAAAATAGTGTGAGAACTAGTGTTTTGCATGCACAGTGTGACTGTACTGCACAGGCAGTGGAGTGATGTCCCTCACATGTGAATTTGTTCTCTGTGCTGATGGACAGTGTAGCCAGGGGCTCTGAGCAGTGCAAAATGTGTTGGGAGCTCAGCTTCCCACTGCTGTCAGAGGCTGAGTTCTGGCTTTGGAGAACAACTCCAAGAGCTGCCAAAGGGGAGTGATCAGGCAGGTAACCAGTGTGGATGGTAACATCCAGCATATGACTGTAACATTCCCATGAAGTCATGGCTTTTGAAGAACAAAATCCATGGACTGCAGACATGTCAGGAATGCTCATCATTGACAGCAGCTCCATTGACTTAGTCTGTGTTTATTAAGTACAAGCAGTGGAAAAGCCAAGCTCTGGGCAGGCCCTTGATGAGATTTTAAGGGAGCTGGCAATATCAGGAGAGAGAATAGGAGAAAGTGGAGCTGTGCCAGCTGTGCAGGAGAAATCCTGGAGATAGGCAGCATAACTCCTATCAAATTGCCACCAACTCATTTCTTCCTCTTCCCCTGCTTGTTCACATCTGCAGCCTTAAATTCATAGTTCCATAGCATCTGCTTCCCTCTCTCTTGGTGTTCAACTTTTCCCTCCACAAGAGGAAAGGTCTCTACTGAGATAAATTAAAGCTTTAGCACTTTGCCAAAGGTGCCAAAGAGACACAAGGGCTTCCAGAGCAGTTAGGGAATAGTCAAATGACTTCCCAGCTCTGGCCCAGCAAAACGTGTCACACACAGGGGAAAAAGAAAACGTGCAAGTGATTACAGCACAGCAGATGCACAAGCATCTACATCAACAGTGGCAAATAAAAAGCAGCCCTCAGTATCACGTAGGATGGACATTAGACACTGAATCCTGAAAGGTATTTGTTTAAAAAAAATCAGTGGGGACCAGCTGACCATCACTTGATTCTAACACTAGATGATGAAGATTGTCTCAGCTTCTGTAAAGTAGGACAGCACAGGTGAGTTACAAGAGTCAAAGCAGATGACAAAGTCTTGTTGCAGGGTTTCAGCTACATGAGAAGGAACAAATGTCAGCACACAGAAATGTACAGATATAAATAATTACGAGTCATGAATGGTGTATACAATCTGGAGTTTATGAATGGTCTGTTAATTGGATCATTGGCTCAACAGCTAAATTACTTACTAAAATAATGTAAATTTTATTTTTAAATCCTACTGGTTTATGACCTTTAGAAAAAGCAACTCCTGAGTTTCTCTGAAGTCTAGCTCATTCCTGAAGTTCAGATGCTCAGCTGAACATGAGCATCTCCCAGAGAACAGATACAAGGGCAGCACATCTTCCCCCAGTGACACTCCCATCTGTGATCAGTGTGAAGTATTTCAGCTGAAGTTAAAACTTACAACATTGATGGCAGCAAGGGGCAAAAAGCATTTGAAAATCATGTTCACAGTACTTCCTCCCTTCGAACTGCAAATAGAAAAAGATCTGAGCGTTAGAGGGATGAGGAACGTGCACTTAACATAAGTAACAGCCTGGTGTGTTTTCAGATACAATTAGATAGTAAAACAGGAGGGGCTGAGCAAAAAAAACCGACCATGAACTACATGTGCCAGGCATTACATCCAGCCACCTTAATTCACCTCCTAGTTAGCATGTAGTGTTAACAGCACACCATTTCTCCAGTACTGCTGAGAGTGTAAGACATTTTCTGTCACCCATTTACATCACAAGAGACATCTGAATTTTGACAGACTACTGAAACTGAAGCAACCAAGCACATTCTGAGCAGGAAATTAGCTAACAAACAGCTTTGGCCAACAGGAAGGGAGAAGCATTCTTCTCAAATCTATTTGATGTCTTTCTCACTCTACATTTCCTGCCGGAATGACCCAGCACACCAGAGGAAGTACATATGGTGGAGGTTGGGATAGGAAGAACACACAGGGGCAGAAATATTTGCAATTTATGGAGCAGTTCAGCCAAAAACTGAAGGGAAATAAGCCTTTTCCTCCATGATGCTTACTTCAAAGAATCATTTATGTTGGGAAAGACTCTTAAGATAATCAAGTCCAAATATTAAGGAGAAAAGTTCACTACATTGATCAAATTAAATTGATTTTAAGGGATTTGAATTTTACCACAGTTTAGGTATGTTCAGCAACAGTTCAAACTCTCATTGAACAAAATATATGGAATAAAAAGATTCAACAGCACTGCATTAGTAGCTTAGCCAAAGAATATGTAAAAACATGTAGGCAAATACGTGCTGAAATTAAGGGAAATGTTTAGATACCTTCAGGCACCATTATTATTAGACACAAATGCCAATGAGCATGTCAAAACCAGGTAGACATATTAGGTATGCTATAAAATGTTTGGATTTGAATGTCTCAGTTTAAACAGCGGAACAAGGAGGAGAGCAGGAAACCTCACTCCTTTCTTTTTACTGGGCCTAAGACAAAAGCAAGTGAATAGCATAAAATACTACCCACAAACTAAGGTTTTGTGCATGGACAGAAAATACAGAAATGTGTTTCAAGATTACCTGTTGTATAATATGAAATGACAAGGATTGAATACAATATAAATATAATAAATACTCTTGAAACTGGCAGGATAATAATAAAACATTTCACTAGATATTTATTGTTAGAAAAGTCCTGTGCCCAACCTGAATTGCACCTATTAGTAACAGAAAGACATTAACTCAGTACAGACCTTCTCAGAAGTCTCTGCTAGAAATTTATCAAGTGCTATTCCAGTGTAATACTCTTAGTAATTGAGAGGTACAGGGCTATTACTTTTTCAAGAAGTAATGGAAATTACTGGTTCATTGTGAATTGTGCTTGCTTCCTGCAGGATAAAATCCTTTTCAATCTGAAAAAGAAATTGAAAGCTTCCTGTTCTGTATAAACAGATGGTCCAATGGGGGATGCTTAGGTTTGCTTCAATTTCAAAGCCACCACATGTTGATCTGAACAGACCAAACAGGTTTTCTTCCCCTCTTGTTTGTGTCAGGCAGGTTGGTTTCTATTCAGTCTTGTTTATATTTTCAACCTCTGTGCTCCTTTGTGCTGCCCTTTGTGGATGACCTAGCAGTTATTATCAGAGAAAGCCTTGAACTTCTGTAACAAATCTTACAGTACATAGTTTTAAAAGCAAGGTCATTTCACTGTTGTATGCGAAGGTCCATGAGGTAAATGGCTCTGCATAAAACATCTCACTGTGAAATAAACTCCAGCTTACCTGCACATTTTTAGCTAACTTAGTGGAAAGTCATGCACAAAAATTGAGACCTTAGAGATTGTCTCTCTAAGGCAGCTTTTGGCAAAAACCATTTTAAGAAAACACTTGAGGTACAACTGGAATAGAAACAAACATGACCATCTGTTCTGCCATTGGTATAGACTGTGCACTGCTACCTGTAGAGGAACTCTACAATAGCAGCTCTTGGGAATACACACCTTCCAGAGGTGGAGTAGAATCAGACCAGGATTGCTACCACTTCACGTTTAACAGTAAAGAAGGGAGTTTGGTAACTCTACTGGAATGTGGTGCACCAGTTTTTGTTTAGATTGAGTACCTAAAAACTTGCTAAAATGATGTTATTGAGAGAACTGGAACCCAAATCAAATATACTGTACCCACAGTGTCTGTGCAACTTTAGGCATGTGGCTCTCAGGAATCCAGACTATCATTTCTAACACAAGCTCAAAAGGACATCCACAAAACCCCTGCTGTGCTGCAGACTCTAAGCAGTGGATGGACACCACTTGTGCCTGTGAGCAGCTTGGCTCCAGTGCCAGCCCACAGCGAGCTGTGCTGATCAGGGTGCCTGCAAAGCAGCCCCGAGGAAAGTCCTGCAGCACAGGAGACCTGACCAGTTCCACCCCTGCCCATGGAACACAGCGTTTGACAAGTGTGATAAGCAGCTTAATGACTAACTGAGGGAACCCTGCAAGCCTTGCAATAGGCAGGGAAACAATATTTGTCTTCCTAATTGCTAAGAGCTGTAAATCATTTCCAAGAAACACTAGCTTAGCTAAACCAGGCACAGAATAAACACAAGCTCATGCTGGGCAACCAACAATGCCTTTGTTTACCCATGGGAACCTGCTCAGACAAACACATTACCTGGCCAGACCTCCAAACACATTCATCTTCTCAAAGACTGCATTAAGCCAGTCTGAGGAAGATGTCCTTTCTGCCTGTCTTCTCCAGTCATTGTTTTTCTTTACAGTGATGCAGATTATCTCAAGTCCTCTGAGCACTGTCAGTCACTCCTGAGCATTCACGAACCTAAGCCCATTCAATGCCTGCTCAGGGCTTTCATTCCTCTCACAGAACCACAGAATGGGTCAGGTTGGAGGTGGGGTCATCTGTTCCAACCTCCCTGCTCATGCAAAGTCATCCTAGAACTCACAGAATTTTATCCAGATGATTCTTGAGTATCTCCAGTGAGAGAGAACTTTACAACCTCTTTGGGCGACCTGTACTGGTGCACAGGAAAGAAGCTCTTCCCCATGATCAGGTGGAACTTCCTGGGCATCAGTTTCTGCCCATTACCTCTTGTTGGCACCACCAAGCAGAGCCTGTCTCCCTCCTCTGACATCTTCCCTTCAAATAATTATATACATTGATGAGATCCTCTCAGTTATCTCTTCTTGAGTCTGAACAGGTCCAGCTCCCTCAGCCTATCCAATGTTATTTTACCTCTGTAATAATTGTGGCAAGAAGTGTCTATCCTTAACTGAAACTTTCCACTTTTTATGTAACATTTCTCAGGCTACCTAGCCTGAAAAAAAACCTCTAGCAACATTAGCCAAAACATGTTTAGCACACAGTGTTATTTTAATTCATGGGACAATTACTGGCACTCATTTCTGACTTACTGTATGTGAGAGCAGCATGTTTCAGGAAGAAAGTGCTCAAAGACCAATCATCATAAATATGAATGTTAACAAGGTAGCAGTAGGAAGCAAAAGCCTACATCCAGTATATCTAAGCACCACTAGGATTCTTGCCTTTGCCACTGAGATTCAGGTATTGCCACCCATGAGCAACAGAGAGAGATTGTAACATTCCCGAACTAAGTCCAAAAGTAGGACTTTCTTTCTGTGGTAGTCTCCCCTAGAAGATACAGGCTGCCTAGAGGAGGATTTCCCAAACTTTTATCTTTAAGGACCATTCTGAAGGAGGTCCCTGGAATGTCTCATTGTTTTTTGAGTCAGAAAAAAGAATTAATAAAGTATTCATTATTTACAAAAAGTACATTTTATTGGTTTAAGACAATTTTATTTTAGTTTTGAAACGTTCATTATCACTTTACATGTGCCTCAGGTCTTAACACCTCACGATGGACTCTACTGAGTCAGCTCAGAATATATTAACAATTGTAATGCAACTTGTTGAGTATCTAGGGGGGTGTTCTTTTGTTTCTATTTAATTAATTCTGCCTTGCAGCTCACCTTTTGATGTCTTATGGAACACTAGAGGCTAATTTACTGCAATTTGTGTAACACTATCCCTGGAGCCTTTTGATCCTCAAACAAGGTGAGAAAAAGCAAATCCCCAGGAATCCCCTTAGCCAGTCTCTTTTGCAATCCACACTCCTCCCTCAGCCTCCCCTCATAACAAGGCTCTGTGAAATTGGAAATGCTTCTGTGGAAGATAAACTACTGTGCTCTTGCCAAAGGATGACACAGAAATGACAGATGACATCTAAGAGCACAGAATTGTTCCTTTCACACTCTGCTCATTTTCCTTTTCAGATCATCATATGACACAAATCCCGTAACATAAAATGGGCTGTAAGCTGCTCCAGCAGGGCCTTATCTCTTTGAAAGTAATTCCCTGTCTCATACTATCTATTGTTCCCTATATCAATCACTTCATATTTTATGAACCAGTCTAGAGCTTTCACTAAACCCACTTTGTGCTGAGCCACATTCTGAATTCCCATGATAGGGAAACGTAAAAAAAAGGAAACCTATTCCAAAATACCCTCCTAAGCTGGGGCAAATCAACCTGGAGCTGAGAAATATGAATGGAATCAGGTTTTAACCCCTGAAAGTGTGTTAAGTACTGGTAATTTCAAATGCTCTAGACACTTAAGAGTATGCTTACCCTGTCTGATTTGGATCACAGCATGCTCACATACAGATCATCTCTTTCCCAATGCCAAGCTGGATTCACTCAACTCAGCAATAAAGCTCCTCTGGACAGGATGCTGGGATTTCCCTCTGTATGACTTTGTCCTCTCAGAAATATGTTTCCACTGTATTTCTGGTATGATACATCAGATTCAGAAATTTCAGAGAAAAAAAATGCTCTGAGAAAATAATCTCCAGGAGTTTTTGTCTCAGTGCTGATAACGTTAAAGTCCACACTTAAAGAACCTTATATACATTGATGCCCTCCAAATTAGCACAGAAATGCTTCTGTTTTTTTCCTCCTTTTACTGGGCATACTCTTTCAGAGCCCAGATCCTCCCATGGGACTTTCTAAGCTATCCAGCTGCCTGTAGCTACTTCTGCTCCGGGAATGAAGGCTCTAGAGGAGGTATGGGGACAGGAGAGGCCTCTGCCCTGCTTACCTCATAGAAGAGCCCTTCTGGGAACTGCTGGAAGCACTGGGCACAGACGAAGCACTGCTCGTGGTACAGCTCACCATTGCTGTTGACGATTTTCTCGGCAGGAGCGAAGCCCGCCCTGCAGCGCTCGCAGATGGCGTTGGCAAGCGCATTCGCCATGTTGCTGCCATTCAAAAAAGAAAAAAAAAGGGAAATAGAAAATTAACCTAAATAGACAACAGCACAGGTTGTGGGTCCTTCCCCGCCCCCCACCAGGCCAAACTGCATCAACCTAATGGAAGCTGCTCAACACAAGTTTTTCAATGAATTTCATGGCTTGTGGCATCTTCTCAGAAATAAAACTACCATTTCTCCCTGCTCCCTAACTCTTTAGAAACAAAATCCCTGTGATGCACTCTAATTAATTAAAAACTCCAAACAGTTTTTTACAGGCACATTTAGAGTCTTTTTATGATTAAAAAAGACAGGCAATTCAAAGTACTATAAAATTAATGAAAGACATTAAAATTACTGAAAACAAGGGAAAATATTAATGGCTGAGGACTGGCATCACACAGGAAAATATAAATGATTTATTGTAAGCCAATTCTTAATTCTAAAATATATATATATAAAATGGCATTAGTTCAGAGCTGTAAATTACCAATGTGAAAGAGTGTACAGGATCTAGTCTGGCACATATTAATGAAAAACAGAGTCGTTAAATAAGTATCCTTTATACAAACTCTGCATAGTTTAAAGTAATTTTACAAATTTAGTTTGAAATCATGGGATTTTTGGTTTATTTCAGGGAGTTCATCTCCTCATGTGCCAGCTCATAGACCACTCCAGGGCCAAGGTAGAGGGATGCTCTGGCTGCCCCACTGTGACCCACACACAGGCCAACACAGGCTGGCAAACCCATGCCAGTGATGCAAAGAAATACTGAAACAGCAACCTTGGTTGTTTCTCAAAAGCACAGGACCACAAAAATGGCAGTATGGTAGCTGTCCAAATCTGTGAAAGACAGTACAGCTGTTTCAATTAACTAAGGCCAGAAAAAGACTTTTTTGATTTTTCCTTTGCAAACATTTTGTCACTCATATCTAGATTTTCAAAGCTCTGCCTTTCAGATCACCCCTGTGCCCTAATACCATGTGGTAGCAAAGAGCAAACATAGGGCAATGGTCTAGTTTCATGACAATCTGATGTCAGCTGACAAAACTACTGACTCAAAATGTATCTGAAAGGCTATTAGACAAGTGACATTATCGGAAACGTGTGCATGCACGCCCACATTTTGATACAGCTATCATGCTGTGCCTGTAAGTGCAGAGCCTGCAGTCATCTGCAAGATGCCAAGCCTTCCTTCTTATCCTTTCAAGGGGATAAGACCTCTGGCTCCCACCATGTTCAACAGGAACTGAATTAATTCCTTGCACACCATCCAAGGGAACAAGCAAACACCTAGCACGTGGTTCAAAATGGAATGTGTTTTATCTATTTCTTACACTGTCTCACAGAAGAGTCCTACACAAGGTCACATCTGACATGTTATTATTAGCTGGCACTTTTTTTTCTCTCTCTTGATCTTTGCAGATGAGGAAAACGTTAACTGCAATCCAAATATCCACTGCTCTCACAATGAAATGAGTGGGCAAATATCACCTGAAGATCAGATGCAGGATGGTCTAACTCATACATAACAGACAGACCTATGGACAAACTGCACTATGACCGACTAAAAAGCTTGCCAATGGTCTTGATGGACTGTGAATGCTTTCTGTGGGGAAAAACCTCAGTCAACTTCTCCATCCTCCTTATCAATCTAAATGAAGAATAATCACAAGAGAAACTGGGATCTCTCATAATCACTTCAACAGTGCATTAGGATGTTAAGCACTGTTGCATGTGAAGTATAACCCAAGCAAAAACATGAAACAAAGTTCAAAATCAAATAAAAACAAAGTTTCCCTCTTCAGGAAAAAGTGCTTCACTTTGAAACACATCATATATGTAAAACTAGCAACGAATGTAATACTTCTGCATAAATGAAGCAGTTTATCCATTTGCCCGGAATAACTGGCAAACAACCTGAAGGCAGAGAGACTACTTTACAAATTCCAATATCATTTTTACTGCTGATAAAAATTTGTGACGCAATTCATGATGAAATTTAAAGCAACAATTCAAATTTTAGTTGACAGTTACAACTGGCAATGTTTCAAGCAGAACAGTGGCAAAGGTTGGAGGAGAGGACAGCTTGCATAGCCTGAGCCTCAGATGTCAGATAATAAAATACATTACGTACAATACACCAGTAAAGTCACTGCAGTTACACCCCGAAGCTGAACAGAATGAACTTACAATCTTGCATAAAAGTCACAAAACTCTTTGTAGAGTTTTATTTCACTGTGCCTACGTTGCAATTTTGACACTGGTTTCTCGTCTTCATTTCCCGCAGAGTTGTGAGCATCAGGAGCGACCCCGTACGCGACCTCTTCATCCTCGGGGATGGGGTAGGGCTGAGCTCTGCGCTGGAACTCCATCTCGCTCTGATTGCTTTCCCAGGTGTACATATTCTGTGCTTATACTGCAAAGAAGCTGCAAAAAGTCTGCAAAACAATATGCTGGACTTCCCCTTGTTCCCAGCCAAGTGATTTACTTTCACAGCTCCGTGTCATGTAGCTGGAACTACTCAGTGCCCGGCTGGAGCTTCAAGTTAAAAGTTCAGTGGTGGAGCTGCGAGCCTGTCATGCTGAGATTTAGTAAGGCTGGCTGTGCACAGAGAACACTCCCCTGCCAGGCCCTCATGTAAACTTGGATGCTGGGAAGGGTCTTCCCTGCTGGCTGCTGACAGAAGCTGCCCAGGAGGGCTGTAGTGTGAGTAATCTATGTGAGCAAATAAGTTCACCATCAAACTTTTCTGCAGCTTCTTTCTGCTGAGGGGTTGTGGAGGCAGAGCCCAACAATATTTTATTATGGGCAAAGCAGCAGTGGAAAGCAGGAAGAGAAGACTCCTGTCTCCAGGTAAATATTGCTTTAATGCTACAGTGAGTTAATTACATTGTAAAAATGGCATTTAATGCTCCACCTGTGTCTTCTAAGTGATATGTGTTGAATCTATCTATAGGTGTCTTTCCTCTTATCAGTACTTCAGACAAGGGGTAGGTACAGGCAGACAGTTTGATTTCTGTTGTGTTTCTCAGGCCATTACTGAAACTGACAGGCATGCCATAATGGACAATATACGAAGGAGAAAAACCAAAGCTTTATTTCCTGTGATGTGCAGCATTCAGAACAACTATCCAATGTGAGAACACTAACTGAAGTAAGATTTGCAGCTAATAATTACACTCCTTCAAGCTCTCCCTATTTGAAACAGTGCTTGTGGCAGATGTGGGATACTCAGCTTCCTGCACTTTCTAACTGCAGAAAAAGAAGGCTTTGGGAAGCTCTCCTGAGTAAGTAACTTTTGTGTTGAACTGTCTCAGCCTTGTTAGTAATCAGAACAGCAGAACTGCATGCATTTTGTGCTCGTGACACACAGCACACTGGTAGCTGAAGAATCTGCTGGTCTGTGAGGGGGCAGAGGAAGCAGAGGATGACAAGGAGATGAGTAATGGGAGCAAACAGAGAAACTTGAGCTAGAAGATCAGAGAATCATAAAATCGTTTAGGTTGGAAAAAACCTCAAGACCACTGAGTCAAACCATTAAACTAATATTGCTACATTCACCACTAAATCACGTCCCCAAGTGCCACATCTATACATCTTTTAAATATCTCCAGGGACAGTGACTCTAACACTTCCCTGGGCAGTCTGTTCCAGTGTTTGACAATATTTCTGTGAAGAAATTTGTCCTAATCTCCAATCTAAACCTCCCCTGGCACAAGTGGAGGCCATTTCCTCTTGTACTGTCACAGAATATAACAGAAGGTCCAGTCAAGGCTACAATTTCTTAATATACCTGTACCTTCCGTAGGACCTACCACAGAGGGTGTGGTTGGTGATGTTTTTTGGCCATATCTCTCACCACCAGCTAGGACAGCTTGCTCAGCAAGTGTACACTGCCCACACGCCACTCTCCATGCAGGCCTGAGCTTGCACACAGCCACCTTCCTGCAGCTCAGCCAACACAGTCCAATGCTGCTGCTTCTGCTGACAAATTTGTGGAATGTCTTTCCTTCACTTCCCCTCAACAAGGAGCACCCCCCTAGGCAAGCTATTTCCCTGTGTAGGTGCGACCCAGGCAGCATGACCCCCTTTATTTGCCAGTCTGTAGGTGTGATTATTCACCCTATGCCAGAGCTACCAGGAGTCACAAGCTCTAACAGGCTAAGGAGGCTGCACCCTCACACTGACACAGCCTGGCTGCTGCTCAAGCCCTATTTTTATCTGTCATGGGGCAAGCTCCAGATGAAGCAATGCTCAGGCTGTAGCCCTAGGCCACAAAGATCTTGCCAGAGCACCACTGCAGTCCTGGAACAAAAGGTTTCTAAATTCTCTGGAGCATAAGTGATGAAAATGAGCAGTGTCTGCCAAACAGACATGCTGGTATAGTGATACCAGTTCTTCTTTGTCTTGCTTCCCAATACTTTCTGCACATGTCCATGCTGAGCTTCTGTGGGTATAAAAAATTTCAGTGAGACTGACTACAGTGGACTAAAAATGCTGATTCATGCAGGATTAGTACAGGTGCACGAAGCCACTAAGATAAGAGACAGCAAGTCAGCCCATCTCTTCCTCTTATCACTACTTTCTCAAAAATTTCCCAACTCTTTTCCTGTATTTTGTCCGAGATCACAGACAATTCTCCTGGGAAGATGCTGCTGCAAATCGAAAGTGCTCTGTAGAGTCTTTCTTCTGGTGGACTATTAATTATTACAGTAACCTGAAATCAACAGGTGACCAATGTGGCTGGAAGCCACTTCTGCTGCCTCATGTCCTCTTTGGTCATCATGAAAACATTTACTTGCTTCTTCAGCTTGCTACTGTGCCATCTTCTGCATGGCTGTAGCAAAGCAAATAGTACAGCAAGTTAGTGCAGTAAGATGTCCATCCAAAAGGCCTTGGTTTATCTTCCCAGTTTTTGTCAAGAAGTCATTCAAAGCAATAGGACTCCATATGTGCAATAAGTAGAAGCTGCCTGGTTCTCCAGTCATATTACCAGTGCTACTGGGAAGAATGACTCCCAGTTTTTACCATTAAGCAAGAAAGGAGCTTGACAGTTTTAAAAGGGCCTTTATGCTACTGAAGCAAAACACAGCTTCTACTGTGAAGGTCTGGTAAGCCACAAATCCAGAGCAGCTGGCCATCTTTCTCTTTTCTGACATTTTGCAGGAGGCATGATGCCAAGATCTGAAATACATTGTTAAAAATACACTGCATTTTCATTAGGGAATTCTAGGTTACTCTGAGGTGAACCTGTCTCCATGGGGAGAGAAGCATGTAAAGGGTTGTTTTGCAGCAGCAGCAGCTTCCCAAGGGCATTCCCTGGGATATGGGACAAAACATACCAGCCTGTTGTTAAAGATGCAGTGTTAGGGAGACGAGAAAAGGGTTTAAGAGAAAAGAGTGTTTAACTAGAAAACGTAGCTATGAAAGAAAAAGACTGTGCCAAGAGGAGACTCAGGATCTTATCAGAAGCCAAAAGTGGTGGTAGGGAAGGTGCTGAAGGAAATGGAAGGAGAGGGAGGGAGAAGTGTTCCACCGCGGTTACCAGAACGGCTTTGGTAAACAATAGCAAAAATAGGTGCCCTGCCTAATCCCTGCTGAAGGATGGCTGCCGCCTCACTCCGCACTGCTGCTTTTCCAGGACAGCTTTCCAAGCGGGCTGCCCATGCCGGCGGCTGCCGGGGCAGACAGGGACTCTTACAGAGACGGCTCGGTGGCCAGCCAAGCCCGCCGAGCATTTCACTGCGTGCCACAAATAGCCGTGTGCGGAGCACTCACGGCTCCAAACAAGGTGCTTGGCAAAGGCAGCTGCCGCTTGGCAACCTGTGTGTGCCACCGTGACATATCGTGACATGTCGCTGCACCCATGGGGACAGCGGGGGATGAGTGAGCACAGCGCACCCCACCGCTTCCCTCCCAGGGACGAGGGTTCCGTTCCAGTGCTGTGTTGACAGAGGCCACGCAGTGACCCTCACCCGCAAACACAGAACAACCCAGAACAGAAGTTTGGCTGCTAAAGATGCGTGGGCTTGCAGTGCCCTGCCTCTGATTTCTGAACCAACATTTTAAAGCACTAGTTGACCTTTTGTGGGGGTTTTTTATTGAAATTAAAAACATGCCTGGGTTCTGGTTGCTGCAATTATTTATTCTTAAGCAATAAAATACTTTCCAGTGTTAAGCTGGTCTCCTAGGCAGATTGAAAGAAGGTATTAATCTTTTATATAATTCAAATGCACATTACAGGTAGGATTTTCACGTGTGCTCAGCACTGCTCTAACTACTTTTTCTATTAAAAATGATGGAAAACCATCTTAAAACCACTGCAGTAAAAATCAGGTGAATTCTTAGCGCTCCTGAAAATTTCATTCTTTAGTCTTCACCTCAAAATGCATATTTAAGCTTATGCGGTGGGACTTTAAATAGGGCAAACAAAAAGACAATTCTAGTTGTTTCATATCCTTCAGTATAAATTTATTCTAGTATAAACATGTCCAAAAAAATGCTTTGGTCTCCGCAAACAGAGAAGGTTCACATTCCATCTCTCCATAAGGAAGTAAATATAACTGGAATAGACAGGTAAGCAGCAGCTTCCCACACAATGCTTATCAGTCATTCAGGCATGGTGAAATATCAGCCTCTGACAGAATTTGCAGAAATGGAGAGCAATATGCAGCTACAGCATTTTCCTGTTATAAGTAATATTTCAGCAAAGTACTGTGTTTTCTTCCTGCTGGCTACAAGTGTTAGCAAATGAAGCCACACTCTGTGTAAACCAAGTAATGACTTCTGTGTACAGATATTTGATACTCTTTATAACATTCATCTCCTCCTCTCCCACTACTGTTTTTTCAAATCCTATGCAGACAGGAAAAACAAAACAGTGTCATATATTGAGAACCTCACGAACTCCAATAATTTTGTGTTCTATAAGTCACTTAAGCTTATTATTGGTTATTCTTGAAATTTGCACTAATGTAGTTGACTGCATGCCTATTTCATTATGGTATCCAAATTCTGTATGCAACTCTATAAATTTTGAAGATGCATTTGCATTGATGCATTTCATATAACATTTACAGCCTGATTTCCAAGATAAGATTAATAAAAATGGTCAGCCACTCAATACTAGGGGCTGCACATCAAATGTCCCTGAGACACTTGCTGTGAAAAGAACCAGTCCTTCAAGCCCTAAGAGAGAAGATCAGGTCTACCAAGCTCCAAAAAAGGGACAGAACAAAAAAACAACCTCAAGTTGCATCAAGGGAGGTTTAGATTGGACTTTTTTTTTTCCATGCAAAGGAGTGTCAAGCATTGGAACAGGCTGCCCAGAGAAACAGTGGTGTAAACATCCCTGAAACTATTTAAAAGACATGTAGATGTGGCACTTGGGGACATAGTTTAGAGGTAGACTTGGAAGTGCTGGGTTATTGGTTAGACTTGATAACCTTAAGAGGTTGTTACAATCTAAATGATTCTATGATTCTAAAATGATGCAGTAACATATTTCTCTTTAGGGTAACAGTTTCCTGGCGCCAATATACAGCTCACGTCATCTGTCACTAACATCCACCAAAAATCTTCCACTGAATCCTCAGCATAATGGCAAATGCCAGCCTTTGATTCTGCCTGAGTCATCTGCCTGCACTGTGTGGAACCAGTGTTTTGACAAGCTGAACACCATGACCCGAGTGGTTCATCCAGGAGCTATAATTAATACTATGACTCAATGCAACACCCCAGCAATCAGGAGAGACTTCCAGGACATCCATGCAGTTCCTTGTAGGGCAGAGAGAACTGCAACACCAGGCTTCCCAGCTCACAGCACCATCCTTATTATAGTCACATCTCCACTGGAGACACCAAGCTGAGGACTGACCTTCAGCTTTAGTAACCTGCACGTCACATACATCTGTTATTATTACTTTATTACTGCTAATCTACACTTTCAGCAATATAATCTCTTCTCACCTTCATTAGTTCCAGCTTCTATATCACAAAGTGCAAAGTTTTTCACTATCTGAATTAATTAATTTTGAGCAGAAGTACAATGTGTTACAGAAAACATGTCCTCAGCTGTTCCTCTTCTCTCACAGGCATACCAAATTGTAAATATTAGTCACTCCAGGTTTTGGTTTCACATTTTTCTCTTCCCACATTCACTACAGCATCACCAGGCTTTAAAACCTGCAGAGGATGGCAGACAGCTAAGCCATCTGCAGTTAATACTGCAGCATGAAGTAAAATCCAAGAGAACAACCAGAAGCAGTCCATGTTCCTAGGACTCAAGAATGAGTAAAGTGTCAACAAATAAGGCTAACACAAAATAGCATTTTGAGTCTTCACATTTAGGGTAATGCAAACTAAAGGTCTTCATCTTGTACTTTATATTTATTATTCAATGCTAGTATCACACCTGTCAAGTAAACATGAATGAATTTCAGTAGCAGTTTGTGCAAAGCAAGACTTCCAAGCATTTTTCTAGCAGAAGATTTTGCAAGGTTTTTTAAACCTTTTTGCCAGTTTTTTTTCATGTAATGGTTTCTGCCCCAACACCTTTCTAATCCTCAATGAGTAAAGCAGCAGTGGACAGTTATGGTATCTATCTTATGAGGGAAGAACATACAGAAGTTACCCTTTGCAAGAATATACTGCTGGGATCAGCAGTATTAAAAAGAACAGCAGGTTTTTTTTGGCTTGACAGAACAGAAGCAAAAGAAAGAGGAGGGAAAAAATGACAGGAGTTTGTGCTTTCAATCAGAGAGGTTTGAGCCCAGCCAAGCCTCCTTCTGCTTTGCTACATGCCTTGGTGTAATCTGAGGAGTAGCTTTAGAAAGCATTTTAGAAAGCATTTGAGTTTAAAACAATGCAATTTATTTGTACATTTCAGGCAAAATTCATAACCTGCAAGGTGGCAGCTGATGGAGTTATCCTATTCCAAAGCTGCATTGCTACAATGTCCTTTAAAAAGCATAAATATATTAGGACCAGCTTTGCAATGTATCAGAAATACAGAGTATGCTTCACTTCAGTTTCTGAAGTCAGTGAGAAGAAATGTACACAACAAAAACTGAAAAGCCAAATATTGTGCAGGAAAAATAACTTTCAGTGCAAACTTCCTGTACTGAAACAAGGGGGCCAGCCAGGGCAGTTTTGAGGCATGACTCTGAGTGGGAGTCCAATAGTTGCATAGAAACAGAGTTCAAAGGGTAGACACACCTCAAGATCAAGAATTTTATGATCTATGAAGAGTGTGGCATGCGTGGATTTCACATGCTGGAAAAGACAAAGATGATTTCACATTTGCTCTATCTTTGTCCACTCATTCCTTGCTGGAACAGCTTGAACTTTTTGGATCTTTAATTTAAAAAAGGACAAGCTGAGAAATGCTGCCAGGTGTTGCTATCTGTGTCTGCCAGTATGCTACTTCCTTTGAGGCTAATAGTAAAAAGTTTTTAATTCT
This sequence comes from Thryothorus ludovicianus, assembly GCA_013397245.1. NCBI lineage: Eukaryota > Metazoa > Chordata > Aves > Passeriformes > Certhiidae > Thryothorus > Thryothorus ludovicianus. Next base: position 654,996 of record VZTB01008047.1, on the reverse strand, counting down.
TTTTTTTCTAGCTTGATTATGGCCATTAGGGCTGCCAGAAACAGCAGAAGAGCTACAAGGAAATATGTCACAAAATTCAGAAACCAAATTTCTCTTGCTAGACAAAAGGCTCCAAAAGATTAGAAAGGTTCATCTATAAACATCACAGGATGACTTAGAATCTGCTGGCAAAATTGAGCAGTATCATCAAAAAACACTGCTCACAGAGCATTATATATGGAGCCATCATTTCAGAATTCTACCAGCAACTACCTAAAATGAGAATTTCTGCAAAGCTAGAAGACACAAAGATGAAAACTGAACAATAGCAGCCTAAAGCTGTTGGAGTTATCCTATCAAGGAAAAAAATAACACATAACTAGGTGTACTACATTATCAGATAATACACATGAAAACTCAGAGCACTGAGTGACTTAGTAAATGCCCTGAGATTGCTGGTTGCAAGGCAAGACCAGAAGAATTAATTGAAGGAAAAAAATACTGAATGCCACAGACTCTGTAGGAAGTCCCTGAGCCACAGCTGGTGTTACTGCCAAGGGCAATCCCATAAAAGGCTCACTCTTTCCTTCTACCTCCCTCCACAGGCATCAGCCCTTGGCCATCCTCAGAAGCAGCATGCTTGGCAAGCTGTTCCTGTGCCTGGAGAGCATCATGTAAAAGGCTCATGGTCCTCTTGAGGACAGTGTCAGTTAGCTTCAGGTTTCCAGAACAGCTCAGAGACCTCAGGAAAACAAAATAAAAAATATACAGAAAGGGAATCCAAACTTACAACCTTTAAACTTTTCTCCAAGATACTTGCAGGTTAGTAATTTTTATTAAGCGATAACATTGACAAAATTTATTTTTTCTCTTCTGTGTGTAAATTCACTTCAGTGTGACAGAGTGCATTCAAAGGACAACTTAATTATAATGAAGAATAATTCTTTATAGAACATCACTCATTAGGTATCAGGACACATGAAAACAATAGCAAAAGAAAAGAAATGTAGAATTTACCTTTAGCCAGCTAATTTTGTAAATAAAAACAGTGAAAATCCTAATTACTATAATTAAAATCCTAATTGGAGCTTACATGTTTACTAAAATCATAGATTTTTAAGAGGGAAAGCAGTTACTGCTTTGGCTGATGTTACACAGGCAGCTATCTGCAGTCATTTGGAGTCATGAGAGGTGATAGTCCGGGTGAGCAAGTCAAACAAAATCTCTTAGTTGCTATGCAATGTAGGAGACAAGGGGTGAGAGAGAAGGCAAGCAAAAAAGGGTGTGTTCCTCAGGAGTTATTTTAACCCCTAGAGCAATGAAAGTACAGCACAAATGAACAGTAAAGCCTCTAGGCATGTGGATGCTTCAAACTAAGGTGCAATGCAAATTCTAGGTATCCCAATATTTAAATCTAACCATGAAGCATATTTTTGCTGGCTGTTAGTCTAATTAATGGTACCAATCCAGTGTTACATTTACATGGACAAATCCCTTCTTCAATTAGAGCAGCTAGCAGACAAACTGAAGGTTTTCTTAGTTCAGAGCTCCCAAGCTCTGATTCAAAAGAGTATTTGTAGCACTCAGCTCTCCACTATTATAGCAGTTATTAGGGAGAAGCACAATTTTTTTGTCTTAGCACTTCTTTTAAAGTTTTTCCTGCTTTAATAAATGGATCACTTTTTTTACCAATGGACTAATTGGTAAAAAATAATATGGAATAATTACTTCTTCATCTGCTGACACTGGCAGGGTGAGCAAGTTAAACAATTCTCACAGAAAGCAGCCATATAAATGTTAACATTGGTGATGCCATAAAGAAACATTACCGGGACAAATCAAATTCAAGGAAGCTTCCAGGTGCAGACAGATCTTTTATTTTCACCTTAACCTGCTCTCGGTACCCTAAAGCTCAACAGGTTTCCCAGACAGCCCCCGACCATCATTTCATTCTTTCTTCCTAGGAGGAAGAGCAAGTCTTCAGAGCTGATACATGGTGGAAACAGCTGTGCACCTTGTCTGGCTGCTACACATGTGCTTTCTGTGGCAGGTTAAGGAGATTTGTGACCTTGCACAACCTCTGAATGCTGTATCTCATAAAGAAAGGGAGACAGCCCTACCATGTTGCTCACGGGGGAGTTTTATTTGTTTGTTTCTTTTTACAATCACCTACAAGCCTTGCAGTGCAGAGCCTAGCCCCTAAAGGCTCAGTGGGATGTAACAATGTGCTTATGCCTCCTGTTTCACCTGCAAGCAAGTCTTTGTGCTTGAAATTCTGGGGCACATCCACATGCCTTCCAGCCTGGAGTCAATGTGCAGAGGCAGGCAGGAGCCTGAACAGATCCAGCAGAAGATTGCCTGCACCTACTCACACACATGTACCCATCAGCTTCAGAGAGCAAAGGGAATGTAGGTACTTTAGAACTATTAATATGGAAAACATCGACAGTGCTTTCTGCACAGAACAGAGCAGTGAGCTGTGAGTGACTGACAGCCACCGATGGAAGCTCATCAACAATTATCTATTGTAAATGCTGAAATTTACTCTTTGGTAAAAACTTTAGACTAACCTCTTCAAAAGCTGTTCACATTTTTAATGGCATTTGAATGCATATGAACTTAGAAAAGAGAGTTACAGATAGTAGTTAACAGTGACAAATTAATTTTTAAGTGTAATTGCCAAAAAAACCCCAAAGACAATTGCCTCTGCTTTTGCCAGTACCTTGTACTGAGCCTTGAGAATTAATAGTATCAATTCTTTTAAAGGAATCATTCTGTTTTGACAAAAACCCATGAGATGAGAAGGGGAAGGAGCAAAAATAGCAAGCATACTGCTATTGCTAAGTGATCCCTAATGATTAATCATAAATATATGTGTACAATTTCCTTTGCATCCTGTTTGCTGAGAAAAGCAAGAATAGCTCAGCATACAATCAGAATTTTTGATATGCTGTTTCTAAAGACAAAGCAAGACAAGACTTACAGATGTCATCTTTTCCCACTAAATCAATACAGCTGGAAAAGAACAAGCCTTCAGAACAGACTCTTATGAAAAGCAGATTTTTCAGGTTGCATTTAGTTCCAGGACAGCTGCCTCTGTGCACACAGGAGAGAGATGACGGTGCGCAGCACCCTCCTGCGTTTCAAACTCTGCACCCGGGGACCATCCTGCATAATTTAGGTTTCTGAGCTGGTGAGTCTGCTCAAACTGGTGAAGGGAGGTCTGCATTTGGCACCCCGACCTCACTGGAGGTCTAAACCAAGCACATTTTTGTACTGTGCAAGTTCAAGAAAAGGATAAGCTACCCAGATCACCTTTTACATGGCACAGACAGGCTGCAGCTCCCTAAAAAGTCAGTAAAGCACCAGTTGCATCTCTAACAGCAGATTAAAAGGCTGCCAGAGAGGTTATGGGGTTTGTTAAGTGATGCATGCAGTGAGACAGAAAGAGAAGCCAAATTTCCCATCCTCACCAATGTGCCGTGCTGTCAGGATAAATTAAATGTATGTGATACATTGTATGACAAACATATGTTCTGGCACACATTTAGAAGTTTCAGTACATTGTTTCACAGTGCACTAATTATTAGTAATCTCATCCATTTTACGTACAAATGACACTGATATTCCCAGGAAAGAAAAAAGGTAGAATTTTGGCACCAAGCCCTGCTGAGCTGCTTTGTAATGCCAACACTTGGCTGTCTCAGCTGCAGTTTCCAGGTATGAGGTCCCTGTCCTACCAAGCACATCTGGCTCCTGCTGTGACAGCTGGATCCAGCAGTTGAAATTAAAGGTTTTAAATACAGAAGTTCTCAAAGGGTGACCTAGGGACACTGGTATCTTGAGTACATTTTGGCCCAAGATTAGAAAAAAGGACTTGAACTGAGTTTCAGTGAACTGTTGCTTGAGGGCTGATGTTATTTAACACATCTGGATTAATATGTATGTAAAACAAAATATAAAGGCACTAGAACAAAGAACTGGAGAGAGATATTATGGGAGGGCATTGAAAAGCCATGGATGGCAAGATATATTTAGCAGACATAAAAGAAACCTCTTGTCTTTCTTGTGGACTCTAGATACTCCAAGTATTTGCTAAGGACAGGCATCTAAGTGGCACTAGAAGAATATCAGAGTTTTCCATTTTTAGAAAACTAATGAGCTTTTTCTCTTGTTTCCAATTGCTCTTTGCCCCATTGATATGTCATAATTCTGTATTTATAATGCCATAGCCTTTTGTCATGGAGAATGCAGTAAAAATGACAAGCCTGCCTTGCAATACACTGAAATATCACAGTATGGGTTAGGAAGGAGCAAGGTTTAGTTTGAATAAGAACCAGCTTAAGCTATTAGCAAACATAAGATAAGATCTGGTTGCAGGTATGGATTGTCCCCCTGCTCTAAAAGCATCATCTGACCATGCTCTGTTCACCTTCTTGTACCTCCAACACTCTGCCCACCACTGACTCACAAACCCTGATTCACTATTTCCCCCAATTTGGATTTTATTTCTCAAGACCAATCCCTGTTTCACGTATTTCTCATCTCTGACCAGAAGAGGCTCAGGAGATTAAAATATCCAGACTTCTAGTGGTGCAGTAAACACACCCCTTCCCCCTATCCAGCCCCAGAATGGTCTCAGTCCCATTTTGGATGTGAATAGTAATAACAGCAACACAGCCATACAGAGCTAGTATTCATTTTTATGTATATGCCTTCTCTTCCGCAGATCTGTTTTCATTGCTAGTTTCATACAAAAGAAACTAAATGTAAAAATATCAAGAATCTCTGCACATCCCTTACTCTACTAAGTCTGGCTATTCTTCCAACTGCAGTCATACGAATCTAACATATACTGCTAACACTATTAGAAATCGATCTGAGAAATCAATTCAGAATTAATACTACAAAGAAATACCAAACCTGCAAACTTACAAACACATACCAGACCTGCAAGTTAACACATTCCTAGAAGTGATATGATATTTCTGACATCTCACGGCAAATAATCTCTGTAAGTTACAATCACACATTTGGCCACAATTAAGGTCCTCAGTTGAAATAAAAGAGTAAATCCTCCAGATCCAAATAACCATTCTTCTGAAATCACTAATGTGATTGACAAAAACATAGAAACAACCTTTCAAAATACACAGCACTCCAACCTGATACACAACCACTACCAAGGAAAAATAATCTAAAAATACGAGACAGGCATTAGGAGATAGGAAGTACTTCCTCTGCACTGAGGCTTTTGTTAGCAGATACACAAGGTTCCTTTGCTGGAGCTTGAAGTGGGAATGGATTGCTTTCATGCTGAGCACACTTAAATAAACATTTTAGCATTTTTACTTTTTTTTGGGGGGGGTGTCTGCACTTACTCAAGTTACAAACAGATCTTTAATCTTTCTGCCCCGAACAGAGTTTTTTTTGCAAATTCATTGTTATTTTTTTTCAAAGGGTTCACAGCATCAGGAAGATAACCCCAGACATTAATTGGCTTTCTGATTTTTGGTCACCCTTGCTGAGTAAGGTCGGGATAAGTGGCCTTGCTGCATTCTTTCGTCTAAAGCCCTTTCCACAACAAAGAACCCCCCATGCCCAGAGCCCAGCAGCCAGCCCAGCTCCACACCAGCCTGGCGCAGGGACTGTGCCAAGACCCAAGAGGCAGCACAGCCCACAGGACCTGGGTGACCCAGAACTAGCTTCAAAGCAGACAGAGCAAAGTTGTCAGGCTCCAGAATGTTTATTTATTTACTCGTGAGTGCTGGCCGTCAGAAGGGATCCCGAAGTAAACACCGGCTAACATTTGTCCTTCCCAGAGTCAGGAAGGCTGTCACACCATGGCCAGAACGCGCAAGGTCACCGTATGGCTCCTGTTATCCCTCCTCCGGGGCTTTTTTGGTCGTGCCCCGGGGGCTGCTTCTCGATGCGCGTGTTTTGCAGTGACTTTCCAGAGCTGTGGTTGCATTTTGTTTGTTAAAACCACCGAAGCAAGCGGGCAGCAGAGAAGGGCTCGGTGCCCCGGCAGTACCATCCATTTGCACTCACCTCAGGCTCTCTTCCTGTGACCCGGGCAGGACACTGTCAGGACGATCCCGTCTCCTCCTGTACAGACCTGAATGTGACAACTCTTTCAGCTGCAAGGCCGTCATATTCCCCTACCTGGAGGAGGGCTGGGTTTTTGTTTTAAAGGTGAGGGGGGTGTTTTGGCTTTGGGCTGGGTTTCTTTCCCCCGCCTCTCGCAGCTGTGGGTGCCGAGGAGCGCGCCTGCCAAGATGCCTGGAGAGCGGCTGGGCGGTGTGTCGGCACACCTGAGCCACCAACCTCTGCAGCCCGCCAGGCAGCCAGGCAGGGCAGGCACCCGCCGAGCCGCTTCCTGTTTCTCAGAGGTACACACCCTCCCAAAGGGCACCACATTTCCTTTATCACTTGATCACACCTAAGGGATGTGCGCGACAAGCTCACCCCCTTCGCTCCAGCTTTCCTCAAGCTCTCACCGCCCCGACAGACACGACCCTGCCCTGTGCTGGGCATGGCAGGCGGCTCTTCCAGCGCCTCCGCAAAAACTACACATCTCCAGGACTGCAGTGAGCTGTTTACTCTTTCCTGTTCTAATTTATGACAAAAGGAAAGTCATTAGAGCTATGAAAATTCAGTTACTCAAGCACTTTGGCAAGCTCTGACAGGGAGGTTAACGCAGCGAAGTGTGCCGCAAAGTAACTTCAGTAACTAACATCTTACTGCTCTTTTGGAAATGCAACAGCACTGTGCATTTGTCTTTTTCTACCTTGGAAATCAGAAGAAAACCACAATGACATTTTCTTCCTACTCTCAGCTATCAAAACACAACCACTATACCAGTTTGTCACATTTTGCAGTGATGGAGTGTCCTGCGTAATTGTAAAACAGGAATGGAAGTGCCTGAAGTTTCCTGCAAGGCAGGAAGGCAGTCAGCAGGGTATTTTGCAAGCTCTGCATCTCATTTCATTAGTAAATTTTTAGTAGTAAATAAAACATTTAAGGAGGCTTCAAAAAAGCTTACCACTTATTGAAAAATGTTTACTCTTTCTTTGACATTATTCTTGATAAATATAAACAAAAACTTAATTCATAGATTTTACTTCTATGTGGTGAGTGGGGAAGGTGTGTTTATTAAATGAATTTCCATTTAATAAAAGCCAAGAAACCGAACAATTTTCAAAGACAGTTTTGACTATAATAGGAAACAAGTTCTATTTGGTGTGAATTACACAGTTCATTATTAAAGTGGTTTTTTTGTAGCACAATATATGTTAAGAGTATTTTTTAATTTCTCTAAAGGAAAAAAAGTGTAATATAGGTAACACTGGGTATATCATATGACACCAATTTTGTTGAGATTACCAGACTGAATACAACTCAGTAATTTTATATAACAGAATCAATGATTCAGACTGGAATGTCATCAGCGCATAATATTAAAGATCACACAACAGAAAAATAACAAAATTGTTTTGGAAAAGGAATCATGTAACATGCCAAATAGATAATAGTTGCAAAAATTCGAAGTGATTTATATGATGTTGGAGTGTTCCACACACTGAACTGTCAACAAGCTATACACACCTGAGCTCCTGTCCTCAGAAAATAAAAGCAAGAACAATCACAATATTTGCCTAAACATGCTGCATTCCAGTTTCAAATGAAGTATTTAAAGTTGTTTCTCAGTACACAGTAGGATAAGCTTAAACATAGTTAAATGCCAATTCCCTGCAGTCAGTCAATCAGCATTCCAATGAAAATTTAATGCTGTTATGAGTCGAGGTTAAGGACAGCAGATGACAGATGTTCATGGCACAGCAGCTTTTATACATTACCAACAGTTTATACTCTGCTTTAAATATCTGTACAAATTACTTATTTTTGTCCAAATGATCAAAAGATTTTAGATAATAATCTAAAAAGTGATGAGTATATATTTTTTTGTGAAAAAGCTCTTTGTAAACTTGAAATTAAACTATTACTATTATAAATTTGTTCATAGATTCTTATTCACTACAGTTGTCTTCTGTTGAGCATATACTGAATACTTTTGTATTAAACATGACACAAGCAAATAAAAAAATAAAAGGACAATTCTTCACCCACTTTGCTGCACATTGCATTAGTGTGAAACACATCACTTCATTAAACTTTTATATATCTGCATAAGCAGCTGCTGTGCTTGGGCAACAACTTTTACTGAAATGTCCTTAGAAACCAGAGCTGCACCAAGACAGAACACGCAAATTAAAGAAATACAGCAAGTCTAGACACAAAAATGAGTTGTTATAAAAATCAAATCTACCTAAATATAAAGGAGGGCAAGATGGTTAGGTTTCTAAAGTAAGACTGGGGACTCAACTCCATAGCTCCATTTCACAGGCCTCTTCAGCAAACTCCAACAGGGATGTACAATGACATAGAAACACTTTCTTGGAGAGCTTCAGAACAAGCTAAAAGCTTTCTACAAGAAGAAATGCAAACTGGACTTGTTTTCTGCCCTGTGGGATTGCCTATGAATCCTCATGAGACACAGTTTCAAATCTGAATTTACCCAAACAGTCAAACTTTAGGTTCTGAGTATCAAATACAAGTTTATAAGGGTGTTTTTTGCAGAGACATTGCAGAACACAAATGTTATTTCTTGACTAACTCACTTAAATGCTTCCACAAAGCAACTTGGATAGACCTGGCTCTCCAAGAACAACTTCCCCAGCGAGTGCCTCCTGCTCCCCACACCCCTTTTTACCTTCTAGCCCCTATCTGCTGTTTATAATTCCTTTTTTGAGAGATTACATTCTTCTCATGTGGGATGGGGCCACTTGGACCTTTCACATTCCATCGGAATTTTTGAGGACCAGCCAAGTTACCACAGCTTTTCTCATTACCAGTAATGCACAGCCTTCTTGTATATCCTGTACTTTGAAGGTTTACTCTTCATTTTCCAGTGCGTGACTCTTCCCTCATGCAACTGACCATCCTCCTGCCCCAAGAGAAAGCCAACATTGCTAGCATGATGTGATGGATAGCCATGGTGGTACCTGTCTTTCAGCAGAGGAAAATATTCCCCCATGTCCAACCAGCACAAGGTGGAACTGAGACTGAAAGTATGCAGTCCTTCATTCATCACAAGCAGTAAATAACTTTTTATTATGTGGGACAAGGCTCATGGTCGAGTTTTCACTGCAGTCCTACAGAGCATTTATCTTGATATTCCAGGCCTGCAGTGCTCTCCCTTAAATTTCTGTGGAAGTACTGCTGTTCTGGTGACTCTTAGTATTCAGCAGAATTTTCCAGTTTAAAAATCTTTTAAGACAGACAGGTTATGTCTGACTACTTTATACTACGTTTAAAGGGATGTGAAACGCAATTCATGATGCTGGAAAACATCTAACTGAATTTAGGAATATCAATAAATATTAAGCACTTCAAATTCAGGACATTTTTTCATGAGTCTGTATTTACAGAGAATATACACCAACTATAGAAACAAACAAAAAAAATTTTAGGTCTCCTATTCCACACAGAAAAGTCAATCTGTGTCATCTTTTATTCCCTCTAGTGGCATGCTTTTTATTCCCTCTAATGGCATGTTTTTGGGGGTTTTTTCAAACTTTGAAAAAACTACCAAATTTCAATTAAATTTAGTTGAAGATTTTCAAATCAATGGAAAAAACTTTTCACGGCAGCACAGTCAGTCAAAACAATAATTAGAAGACAGTTCTAAGAACACTATAGGAGTGCCTGTAGTGTGCTCACAGTTACAAGGTGGCTGCATGTTCAAAGGGCTGCATTCCTCCATCCCCTCATCGCTCATCCAGGTTATCACTGCAATCAGTTTCCAGAGGAATGTGTACAAGAGTCACCGTTTTCTACTATTTCTCACAAGATTTGGAAGAAAGCACACTTTAAGGTGAATGGAAAGGCTTATACATCAGTGAAGGAGTCGCTGCAGAAAATGAAAGAAGGTGGCAATAACCCTTCTGGCATAGTTTTGCAAGAATCCCTGAAGCACCCAAAGGATGTGCCAATTCCAACAAAGCTTCACACCTCTCTGGAGCTGCAGAATGACTCCCCACAGATGGGTTTGGGTGTCAAGGAATACTGCACCACACTGTGGGTCCCTGCTGGGACAGGCAGTGATAAAATTAAATGCACAGACAGAACACCAAGCACAAATGCTAAGGACACACACCTTGAAACTTGAATGTCAAAGCTCCACAGGAACCTAAACTGTTGATTCAAGGAGTTAATTAATTACGTTTCCTTCCTTATCTAATGTCACTCCAACATCAGTTTTGATATTTCTTCCCGTGTTCCCCTTAGTGATAAATCAATGAAGCATGCAAATTTAATCTGCAGATCAGGGTAAGTATAAGCCACTTGATCTATCTATGTCCACACCACAAAGTTTTGGATTCAGGTCCATGCTCTAGCTGGCTAAGTGGGATTATTTCAATTTAACAGTAGTTACTACTTTGTGTTAAACCTCATCAACTAATGCCTGTCTTATACAATGTCAAGTAAAAGCCTACATGATGGTTGCAACCTGGTCTACTGGCCATTGCAGGGGAGAAGTTCAAACTAGATGCTCTTTAAGGTCCCTTCCAACCCAACCCAAACCATTGTATGAGTCTGTGCTCAACACTCAGCAGAGCAGTGATGCACTCAACCCACTGAAGTCCTCTGGGATTTGACGGGGCAAAGGGAAGGCAGGGTTACTGAAAGGAAAGGACAGGGGTCCTTTCTCATCCTGGCAGTACCAAAGGCATCTCCACCTCCATGGCTGGTGGCCCACAAGGTGAAGCATGGCAGAGATCCCTGCTCTCATTCCACATATTCTATTCCAATAATAATAATAATAAATATAAAAGTAAACATGGGAAAATCGTCTGCCTGCCTGAACGTGGAGCAAGATATTTTGCTTTCCTTCTCCAAGCTCTCCACACGTCCTACTTCATGAATTCTTAAATTCAGCAGAAAAAAAAAATCCCCTGCAAAAAGCACACTTTTCTCCAGCAAGCAGAAGCCTACTTTAGCTCAGCTTTACAATACCTCCCTCTACTGGGAAAATACTGCCTTGTTTCTCGTGCCAGTATTTCTTCCTACAGCCAGAGGGAGGTAGGGATCAACCCACACATTGGTAATTCAGACCGGGACCAAGCTGAGAGCAGAGATGAAAGAGAGACCAGCAGGTGAAGATGCAGATTGGCATTATAGCCAGAAATTTATGCTGTTAATCAGCAGATGATCCATGCAAGAGTGGGTGAGCAAAGAAGAAAGCGTGACACAGCATGAATCAGTTTTGTCCTGCCTTTTGTACACAAGTCCCTTAAAAAAAAGAGTGACAAATAAGCTGGCAAGCAGATCATACATTAAGATGGGTACAATTATTCATACAGACCCTCTATATGATGGCGTAACATCTTAAAAAAGAAAGGAAAAAAAAAACCACACCAAAAGGATGAGGGGAAGGAGAGTTTAAAGCCAATAAAATCACAGTTTAAATTAATTTTCACAGCCTAGAACATGTGGAAAAGAACGCACAAGCAATTCCCAACTGTATTTCTAGATCCAGGACCTACTCTTCAGAGTAATTTTTATTGACTTGGAATTAAAAGCCTCTTCCCAACAGAGATTTTCAAAGCAAGTCAGAAATCCACCTTATACATTTAAGCACCTTGGTTATTACATATGAAGATCCTAAGCTGAAAAGTCTTATCTTTAAAAAAGTTTATTCTACTTGCACTCTGCTACTGTAGAAATGTCCAGAAGGTTTATTTTATTCTATTATGATGGGATAAATTACCTCTGGAAATGAGGGCAAAAGGCCCCAGGTGCCAGCTGGCTTATTGGGTGGTTAGAAGTTCGCCAGTAGATGCTACAAAAGACTGAAGAAATCTCCAAGTTGAAAATAAAAAAAAAAATAAAAATAAGCAGACCTAGACAACAGGCAGCAAATGAAGGAAACAGGAAACTGCCAAGAGAGCTGCTGCCCCAGATAGCTCAAGGAATTACCAGCTCTGGCAGCTGGGTTTGTGTCCCAAAAGATAGCAAGCTCTTCCAGGGGTGCAGAAAAGCTGACTGTGACATTTCAGATGGGAAATTGTTGAACCCTGGCTTGGGTGGAGAGCTAGTGGGACATCTCAAAACAGGTCCCAAGCTGACTTTGCCCTTTCAGTGAAGGAACAGGACTATTAGGAAATCTTTATTTTTCTCCAAACATCACTCATCAGGGTTAAATAAATGAAAACAAAACTACAGCAGCCTATAAACAGCAGTTTCACTACCAGCAATTACTCCTGGACCCTTTGCCTTCCATTTTACAAATACTTTTCAAATTACTAACACTCCATTACAAGTAGAGAAAGAAAAGCTTCTCATCAAGGTTTTGTCTTCCTACACTGAAATGAAATGCCAAGGAGAGAAGACAGTACAATCCAGTGAGAAGGCTGGAAGAGGTGCTGGTAACCCTGATATCATGCATGTGGCTTGAAGGCACCACCACCTCCTGACACAAACAAACACAACCATGAAAACAGTAGGTGACACTACTTCACAAGGACTGGTGTTTTAGGACAATCCAACCAAGCTCCCAAAAGGGCACCAGAGCCTTTGAATGCTGCTGGTTGTGTGGTGAGGGATGGGCAATGTAGCAGCCCAGAAGAAGCAATGATCCTGACTCTACACCAGTGAACACACCACTCAGACACCTCACACAGTCCCTACTGCCCAAAAAAAAAAGGCAGGGAAAACACATGACAGAGGAAAGGGGAGGGGGCAGTGAAGGCCCAGAGAAAACACTTGAGACAGCACAGGTCAGACATACTGAAAAGGGGTTCAATACTCTGACCAGTGTTTCCAAGATAGGTAGAAAATGGTGGATCCCTAGAGATTATCACCTTGAAATGCTCAGAAATCTTAGCATGAAGGTTTACTGTATATAAGAACGAATATATTCTCTAAAGCAAAACACAAAAAGTAGATCTGGTATCTACAAAGAGTGAAGCTGAATACATGTAAAACACTTAACAATCACAGGCAAGGTGCACATTTTAGCAACTCAAAAATAAATTTAATTTTTAAGTATTTACATTTTGGTCTCAAAATTATTAAAACTTGTCATTTATATCCAAGCAGAAAAATCCATACTGGGAAAAAAAACGCAGTGCAAAAGAAATTAAAGTAATTCAACCTGGACATTCAAGATGATGTAAAACAAAAAAGTCATCCCCCCTTTCCCTTAATGCTGTAAAAATTACTTTGAGATTCAGCATAAAACATAAAATTTTTCATAATATTTTAAAGCACATGAAAAACATACATAAGATTCTTAAATCAGAGCAAAAACCTTAAACCAAAAATGCGCAGCTGCCCTACCGTAAAAGCTTTTCTTCACTGACTTCTGAACACAACCACACCAGAAACGACACAATTTCTGTAATAGGTGGGACAAATCTTTTCCTTCCACTGGAATTACAGTTTTGGGTTCAATTACTCTGTCCCAGTGTCCTCTTCCTCAGCCAGCAGAAAACACGTCAGCAATGGTGTGTCTTAACTGACATGACTCTGTTCTGGGTGGGGACAAAATAGTGTCCCTAAAAACACTCCCCATGAGCAAAAGAATAAAAAACTACTGGAAATACCAGAATACCTCTGTGCATTTCCAGAACAACAAAGGACTTTGCTAAAAGCTCTGTTACCATGCTGCTTACTGTTAGTAGTAATAAAACCCAGCAAGTAAAACTACTATTCATCCTCTTCCCAGTTCTATTTATCACCATTCCTATGCATGGCTCCTGCTCCCATGAATTCCCCTGTGAATGCCCATACAATCTGCAGCCAGGCTGTCAGCTCAGAAGGCAGCACAGTGAGCACTCCAGCAGATGTCTCAGCCAGACCCTCAGCCCCAGTGACCAGGTGGACACTTACTGTCACCCTGTAGCCTTGCTGGCAGCACGTTCACAATGAGCAGCCTCTCCCATATAAAGCTTCACATCGAATGCCCACTGTTTGCATGTTTTCCCTGTGGTTATTACTGGTAGTTGTGATAAAATAAAAAAAAAATAAATTAAGTGACTCAGTAAACCACTTCCTTCTCTGACCCTGTAAAAACTTGAGGATAAGGAGAAGATAAATCTATCAAAATGCACAGTTCAGGTCCACAAATTGTGTCATGCTGATGTCTCCATTTCAAAACCATCAAGGACAGAGAAGGAAGCAAATCTTTCACCTCATAGGAAAGGCTAAAGCTTTCATGATACCATCGGTGTATGGTACAGAAGTACAAAACTGTAAGAACAGCAGGGCAGCATTCCAGGTCCTTTTATGGGAAGAGCAACCCCTGGAATCACTGATGAGCAGCAAAGAGTCAAGCAGGGCCACTTCAGCCTACGGCAACCATCTCTGTCAGTGCCGTGCAGAGCAGGAGGATCGCATCTCCCCACCTTCCCACCTGCTGAGAAAGAGGAACACCCTCTGACTTCCTTCTTTTCTGAGATGAAGGAAGATGGTGTCACACACTGCAAGGCTACTGCCACCTCTGACAACCTCAGTACAGGACAAGGACTAACTGGGGACAAAAAATAACCACCATGTCACAAGAGCAGGTTAGAGGGGTAAACCTGCCCAGACAAACAAGAGTTGAGATACATCTCTCTTGCATGCACAGAGACTCAAACTCCGTTTAACTAAAGCAATCTGAATCCTCGGCACACCTGAAAGGCCTCAGGCAGTCCTCTGCAGGTTAAAGCAAGAATACCCTTAAAATCAACAATGTTTCCACGCCAGTTGCTACATGGATCTGTAACAAGTGGAGCCTGAAACCTTGCTCACCGTCAGCAATGAAGAAATGAGGCCACAACCTGCTCTCTGCAGGGGGCACGCAGGACAGGCTGCAGGCAGAACTGGTCCCCATCTCTGCACACCAGTACAGCTGCAGGCTTCGGTCCCCTGACTGCCAGTGTGCCCTCCCAAATGGTCAGTCAGGAAAGTTTCCTAACCACCTGCTTTCACCATATACACAAAACAATGCTATGCCATACCAACCTCATTTCGCTTTTCCTTCATCATGTCCCTACATCCTGTTTCTTGTTCCCATTTCTGTCTTCAGGCCACTTAACATTATCGCTAACTCCTCTCTGTGGGCAAATTAACAATGTAAATTATCTTCCCAAGCTGCTGTTTCCCATACTGTCACATAGTGCTTCCTCATTTGAACTTCTTATCTCTTCCTGCAAAGATCCTTGAAGTACAGAAGTGGCAGTAACGTTTCTTTAAACTACACAGTTACCCTCCCAGGCGAAAGAATGCACTAGAGCTTTGTTTTTCAAACTAATGTGGCAAACGTCAAGGTAACAGCATTTTGTTCTTGAGAATGAAGAAAATCACAACAGACCAGTTATACAGAACGAGAGGCCTTGGTTGCTACTGCAATTCATATTATTTGATATATTGCTCATATGCCAGCAGTTCCGCTTTATAAAAAGGCAAGGACAGTTTGTTGATTCATGATAACTGTAAAAGCTGCAACACTTCATGGTTAATGTGAATAAGCATCCGTTAAAAGGGAACTAGGAAAACAAGCATTAACTCTTCAATTAACATTTTAAAGCATGTTTGAACAATTCATTAACCAGTTGGCCTGGCTAAACCATGTTTTTCAGTTTTGTTCATATCACAGTAGTAGGCTCTCTTTTATCACCAACTTGTTTTCCGAAAATGCTAAAAGAAAACTTGTGAAAAAAATTATGGCCAATGAGAGCAGAACAAGACGAGCTCCAGAGAGACTATGCTCATAGGCACTGACCGAGCATTGCAGTCTGTGGTTGCCCAGATGGGAAGTGCAGGGCAGAGTCACACAAACAGCTCTAGACAAAGTCACACGGTTCAGCCAAGCCCATCAGCTGCTCCTGGCACCAGGGCTTCTTGCGAAAGGGGTCAGCAGATGTGGTTCTGCAGTGATCATGAAGCTCCTGAGGTAACAGAGAGGGGGCTGGACCTGCACTAGGCATAGCACATAACCAAAAAGTGAGTCTTACAAGCAAAAGTTAACTAGGGAAGGGAACCGCTGGTTCATATCCATGTTTTCGTAGATGTCGAGTATTTTTCTTTGCTCCTCTAGCAGACCAACATGAATTAGAACTGCAGAACACAGGTAGAGCAAAATCCCCAGAGCTGTTCCAGGATGCTCAATACTGCAGCTTCTGGACAAGAGTCAGTGTCTTCTCTGCTTCAGGCAACAAGAGCCACCCTCTGCAAAGAGACCTTTGAGGTGCCAGCATTGCCAGGAGCTGGTGGAGAAGCCAGACAGTCACACCCTGCAGCTGTCTGCCTCACCACCCCCTGAAATCACCATCTCCGGGACAAAACAAGCAGAAGGAAATATGTACTCATGCCTCAGCTGTTCCAGTTTGCCGAGGGAGTACACGAGAGATGGCTGAACTGACCTAGGAGCTCATAGCCAAGTTCCTTTTTTCTCCTTCCCATGCTCTTCCTTCCCCCTCCCCATACACTCCTTCCTTCCTGACCTTCACCCCAGCTGCAAGGAGCTTTAGCCCATGTCTTCCTCCCTCAAGAGCTCTCTCCCAGCCACCAAAATGGGAGAAGGCTGGGTTTGGTGGGGAGCGGGTTAGTGAAAGCAGCTGCTGTAAAGCAAAGGACCAGTGGCTGCCATGCACAGCAAAAAGGGGAAAGATGCAGAAAGTATCCCTGAAACTCAGCAGAAGTGAAACGTTCCCCCATCGTGTTCCCGGAGCCCCTGGCTGTAGCCACCGCCACCCCCGTGCCGTGGGGCGGCCCTTCCCTTCCCTTCCCTTCCCTTCCCTTCCCTTCCCTTCCCTTCCCTT